>VUQS01007402.1:6706-23283 GCA_015108495.1 Heterochromis multidens
CCTTATTTTCTGTCATGTATATTATTACAGTTGCAGGTAAATATGTTTCAAACCCCCAACTGGTCACAGCAGATGGTTGCCCCTCCCTGAGCCTGGTTCTGCTGGAGGTTTCCTCCTGTTAAAAGGGAGTTTTTCCTTCCCACTGTCGCCAAGTGCTTGCTCATAGGGGTTCGTCTGATTGTTGGTTTTTTCTCTGTGTTATTGTAGGGTCTTTACCTTACAATATAAAGTGCCTTGTTGTGATTTGGCGCTACATAAATAAAATTGAATTGAATTAAATTACTTTATTTATCTTTGTTGTTATCAGTTGCATTTAATGCATTGGCTGCTGTGATACAATAATTTCCCCACTTCTGGGATAAATAAAGTATATCTCATTTTATGTTAATATTTCTTTCCGTGGTTACTTCATAGTCACTTTACGTGAGCTATGAAGTCATGTAGAGTGACTAAAATCTGAAAAAAGTGGGACAAAATCCAGTCTTTCAAACAAAAGTTAAGTTGTTGTTCAATTCAAAGCCACTGTGGCCAAACACGATCCAACCCGCAAGTCTTTATGTGGCAACAAATGCTTCTAGATGCACTAACACTGTTTCCATGTAGACTGAAAATGATATTACCAGGACTCATGTGTCATTGTCAAGTATAAGAGAAAATATGATAAAGCTAATATCAACACACTATCTGACTGAAGTGAAAGAAGCACAACAAAATGGCAATTCAGCCTTATTGTCAAACTAGTGATATTCCCTGTTGAATCAGTAAATGTTGAAGTAGTTTGATACTTTATTCAAGTAGCAGTTTGGGTGCAAAGGTTCTCGGGCTCTGAATATTCAACAACACCTTCATTTTTTCAAACTAATAATGAATATTCAGAACAAAGTGTTGAATACTCATGGTCATGATTAAGTGGCTTTTCAGTAGTACTTTGGATTGAATCAAACTAACCTATAATTGAAGTATAGATCTTAAAAGCTCATCACGTCTTCTTTGGGAGTTTGTTATTCAAGGCTAAAATGTTCTGTTTGGAGACTTGTTATGATGAAAAGCCGGAAGACTGCTATTCTTATAACAAAGCATGTGGCAGGGTCTGGTATTTGTGGCCAAGTCCCTCCATCTTCATTTCTTCAAGTAAATCTAGCCTTTTTTTTTTCATGTGTGCCTGCCAGTGTATCAGCTTTTCACTATGGATCAGTACATGTGCTGGAGGTGTGGTAAAACCTCCAGTGTGTGGATGAATGTGACAGCTGAGTGTTGAGATGGGTGGTGCTCTCCTGAGACCTGATGGCAGGTGTGATCAGTCCTGTTTATCAGCTTCTCCTTTGGCTCCCATAGGTGTCACGATGTTACACCTGGTGTGTGAAAGCTCTCAGGGGAGAGAGGATGACTCCTTTTAGGAGTCAAAGGTGGAGGTGACGTACTCTTGTTACCATAATTGAGGGGGATTTTCTTTATTTCTACTGTTTTTTCCACATTTTTGTCACATTAGAAACTGACTGCATGAAATCTGTATTGCAATGTTAATGTTAGCTTTAATATTTAATACTCCAGACTTGGTTAAACCAAAAAAGGATTTGCCAAAATATAGGTTTTAACAAAGAAGGGCTGAAAAGCAGTGAAGCTTTGCACTAATAAAAAGGAAAAGACAACAGGGATAAAGGAACATGTAGACAGAGTTTTCATTCATAAAAACGATTCCCCCAAAACACAAAAAGTGAAAAGTGGTCAATATAAAAATATATATCCTGCAGAGGTAGCTAGAAAGCTGATAATTTGCTTTTTATGATATCTAAAATATTGTTACCTCAGTGAAACAACTGCATTTTTAGAACAGAAAGATTACTTCTACAGTGCTTTATTTAAATTTAAGTAGCAGGACATGCTGGTTTTCCTCTCCCCAGTGTTTGTGATGTAAGGAAGGCCAGCAGGAAGGAAGCATCACTCATGGCCACCATGGGTACATCAGTCGTCACAAAGCTGGCTGTGGCCCATGGACCGGGCATCTCTGGCACGCAGGGAGGATTTTCTGATCCCCTGCCCCGCTTTCAGATGCTCGTTAATCTGCCTGCTCTATTTTTATCTGCCCTCTCTTGCCGCCCCCGGGCTCTCCGCCTTCACTCGGCTCCTTATGTCCTTCTGCAGAGGGAGAGCCTCGGCAGGCCAGCAGCTCCAATTAGAGGCCTCTTCGCTGGGAATTGGGCTTGCTGTCCGCCCCCAGTCCCTCAGGCTCTTTTCTTGTCTACCTTTTCTCAGGTTAGTCCCTTCTCTCCATGTCTGCCTTCTTTCCCAGTGTACCCCACCCCCTACCAAACCCCTCTAGAGCCTGTGGAGCTCCACAGGGAGTAAGGGGGAGTGAAAGGCCTTCTGTTGCCTGAGGACTGGCTCTAGTCCCTCAGCTGTACTTTCAGGAGAAGGTAACTGGTCTCAGTCTCAACACAACTGCAGGAGACACTAACACTGATCAATTGTCACAGCCACAGCAAGAACACCTTAAACTGCTGCTAGCAGTATAAACACTGTTATGCATCCTCAGCACAGAAAGAGAAGGATTGTTGTTGTCTGATGAGCTGTACACATCATGACATGCCAGATAAGACAGAACTGTACAAATTAAGCCATTTTCAAAGCTTGCTTTGTTTTAAGCTCCTATATTAGAACTTTTCTAAACTGTTGTTTACACCAAAAATGTTCTTTACATTCAATGTTGTATAACAGAAACTGTATGAAGTGGTTCTTCATGCTGCTGTTAAATGATCTCTTATGTGGTACCTGTCTAAAGAGCCATTTTCTGACGCACCATTCTGCACGTCTGCATTCTATCTAATTGGTCTGTGCTGGTTGTACACAACCATGTTATTGTGTCCCTTAAATGTTCTAAGTTACACTGCATTCCCCTGGTTTCTCTGACCTATTATTTTCCTGCAATCCAAAAAACCCCAAAAAGAATAGCATTTCTTTTCCCAGCTTAGCTCCTACCCAAACTCAGTTTGCTCACACCTTCTCCAACCCCATTAATCCCTCAGCCTCCCACTTCTTTATTTCCCTTCAAAGAGACAAGCACAGCCCGTGACATCAGTCACAGGAAGTGAATCTTTAGCGTTGACTAATTTCCATCGATTGCCTCCAGACAGGCTTAGCACACAAGACCCATTCCCACACAGAGCCTGGCTGCTCTCATTTAAGTCTCCCCGCCTGCAGAAAACGCTTCACAATGAACGCAGTCAGTGCTTTTATCTTCTCCCCCACTCCTGCTTATTATCAAATAAATGCGCGGCATAGAGAGATACCCATTGACAGGACCGTGCATAATGACTCCTGGCTGTGTGAAATGGATTAATAAATAATGGTTGAGCAAGGGGAGCAAACGGCTTTGCCTAGTCCCACTACTTTTCAACAAGGCACGTAGAACAATCCCCACAACACTGGGCTGGATTGTGCCGGACCACATCTAATGGGGCACTGCATGAAATTTAAAACGCAACAGTCTGCCTGAATGCGCTGTGGAATGCATCATAAATTAGAGGTGGGCTTCTTAAAATGTGCAGCAGAAAGCACTATAAAATCCACTGCATGATGTTCTACTGAATCCTCTAAAGAATCCTCTCCAAGAGGCTTTCTCTCCTGTGAGGACAGAGAGGTAAAAGCATCCTATAAAAATGTCCAGAAGCAGAACTCCTCTGCAACCTGTTCCCCGTCTCGCTGCCAACAGAGCCGCAGCAGAAGGTAAATCAGTTTCCTTTTTGCTTTCACGCTCTCATGTGTATACCTACAGTTCATATCCTGCAGTTTCTGCGTGTGAACTCAATTGAAAGGCACACAGTTGAGTCTGCAAACACCAAAGGCCTCCTTGTTTTTAACAAAGCATCTCCATCCATCCCCTGTCAGTGACATATTGCTTCATTAACACTCTTGGCTTTGTGTATATTGACAGCTTTTTCAAAATGGCAGAGAGTAAAAGTGCTTGTGCTGCCTGTTCTGCACCAATGGGGCTTAAAAGAGACTATAAAACCCAAACTGAGGCTGTGATAGTGAAGTGTGCTTTGATTGCCACTGTACCTGTGTGCCAAAGTAATAAGTCTGTCTGAGACATGGGGTGAAAAGGTCTCAATCTCCTTAACGCTAGATTAAGGAGCAGCTTGATCAAGGCGTCTTAAGTGCTTCATTATGGAATCAGGATCAATAGCCACTAAGAAGAATTGAGCTAGGAGCTTCGGTAGGTAGAGCTGATTGAATAGAGGCTAATGACTTCTCAGAAGCCCTTTATAGCACAGGAATGGCTCATACTGTATATCCTGCTTTTGGTATTTATGTTTGTTTTAGCTGTTCAAGGCCTTTAAATCACACACAAAAGCTCTGTTCCTCTGCTCAGGTTTCAGTAGCAAGCAAATGAACGAACACAGGCTTTTATTAGCAGGGACATGTTAACATGTGGGGCTCTGGAGAAAAACATGTTTTCTAGCCGGAGCAGTGACAACAGTAAGGCTGGGATGTGACAAATAGCATGAGGTCAATCCGGATGTATTTTCAAGACCCGTGAAAACCTGTGCTTGTTTTTCTTGGCTCCCAATAACTGTCCGACCAATTACGTCTATCAACGGTGTGCCCACCCTCAATCACCATGATCCGACCAATCCCCACCCTGTCTCTGTGGTTTCAGGGTGAAACCCAGCTGAGGAGTGCCCAGAATTAACCAGGATTAGCCTTGGATTGTTAGGGATTACTCAGGCTGGAGAGGGATTAAGTATGATTGCCAGTTTAGAGTGGGGTGGGGTGGGGGCGCCTCGTGCGAGTCTGTGCCCATGCACGACGAGGTGAACGAGCTGTGAAATACTGTACATATGGTGGTGTTTACATGTGTAGCATGTAATGTTGTTGATTCAGCTCAGCTCAATTTATAGCACGTTTTACAAGATGCAGCAGATCCAAAGTGCTTCACAGCACACAGAGAGGAAAAATGAACAAAAGGCAGGAGACAACACAAGAGAAGAAAAAGAGAAGAGGAAAAATAAAGAAATTACAGTAGATTGAAGATAATAATAACAATTGCAGCCAGATAATGAAATAACGGGCCCTGGGGAGCAAACATGTAAAAGGTTTCCCTTGCTCCAACTTAGGAGCAAGACAGAGTGAGGAAAGAGACACAAAACGGCTGTGTTTCTTACAGATGTATTGCATCATTTTGCATCTTTTAGTAGCCAGTTTGCTTCATTTTAGTCTCTTCTGCTTTACTGGTTAACCCCCTGACCTATCTCCTCCTGATGACACTATTTTATGTTACGGTACAACAATAAGAACAACACTACAGATTTAAAGACCAGCATGTTCCCATTAAGGACTGTGGTGCAATAGTGGACCACATTGCAATGGGAAGGTGGAGAGTCTTAAGGTTATGGCAGTCAAAGGCTATATAGCACTCCCCCACCTGTCTAGAGTGAAACTATAAAAATGATCATTAGACTTATATTTTTTACTTTACGAATCACAACTGTAAATTAGAGAGTAAATAATAGCTTTGTAAGAAAGTGTCAGTGACACCTGTTCTGATCATTTTTGACTGCAATTCTACCAAACTTAATGCAGCTTAATGAAACTCGACAATTCTACATCCATTTTAATCACAGTAGTGCTAAGAGGCCTCTTCACTAAATGTGCCACACAGTGCAAACTAGAAATGGTGGCGGGTTGGGTTTTAATAACAGATCTCCTGCATGGAGAGAGTTAAACATCTGCAAAGAGGTGTTTAAATATCTGTAAACTGGTCTGTCCTCTATGTTCTCACAAGATCCACTACAAAGATGTATTTGCTGTTATGCAGAGCTAACATACAAGCCCTGTCTCTACACAGACATAAAGCTTCATTGAGAGGAATATTAGTAATCGAACGGCAACAAGAGGGAAAAGGGCGAAATGGGTTGAGTCATTTTCGTTGCTATGCAACACAAACTGGATAATTTGCAATACATATAATTAGTGTTAGCTAGCTCACCCAGAATGAAAAAAGGGACAAGGAGGTTGAAAATAATAATAATCAAGAAAATTATCCATCGCTCTATTATTGCTTTTCTGAAAGGGAGTGGGCATGCAGCATCCTGCTGAAGAGAACACATGGTTTCTGACCATTCAGAAAGGTGGTTGCAGTCAGGATCTCAAGAAAAATGCAGGTGCAGAATAGACAAAATAGCAGCAACATGACATGACCCATCACAGTGTGACACAGTTTCAGCACCATCTGATCTACTGTACTGGACTTAAGCAGACTGCAGAGATGACCCTTTTATTCTGTTCATCATCTTCATGCTCACTTTGGAATGCCAAGAAGAGTAATAACTGCAGCTTGATTTATTCAGAATGGGATGTACTGGTCAGGCTGTTTAAATGGTTGTATAATGTCCTCTGTAGATCCATTTTTAATGAATGATGCCACTGTTGCATTATTGTTCAAGCTTGATTTGTACTATAGAATAAAAGTTAGGTTATATTAGCCTCTTCTGATTCAGTTTGGACTATTTGTTTAACATCTCTGTTTTATAAGCCTCCCAGCTTAAAGAACAATACAACACTTCTAGAGTGCAATGAAATTCAATTAAACTACAGGAGAGACTTTTAAAAACATTAATCAGAATGACAAAACAATCCTAATGCAAGGTCATTTACTAACATATTTCAGTCTCCTCATATTCATGTTTTAATTTTTAAAATGGTTGTAGATTTTTTTGTTACGTTGATATTTCCCGCGTCAAGAAGACATTTTTATGCTCAACAGTCCAGGTGTATTTGGGATATATGCTGTAATTTAATATCACAGAGAGAAATGTGAAGTACTTGCCCTGCCAGAGTCCCTGCTGATCAGTATCCCCTAACCCAGTTCGGAATTGTAGCCTGCTGTGGCATTTTTTAAGGGGAAAACAATAAGAAATCTGTATACAGACAGATTTGTGTGTCCATGGACCATTAGCTAACAACTGGACTGACTATCCCCTGACTCAGTGAAAGTAGCAGAGTGTCAGGGTCAAACTCAGTCACTGTTTATGTATAATATACAGTTGTGAAGTTGGATACAGTGCAGCGGATTCCCTGTAGGGAAGCAGGGTGGATGTGAGGACAGATTCAGTTGTTGTTCTTTCTGCAGCAGTCCGTCTCCGTCTGTATTAGCAGAAAGGCAGAGACTGAGAGCAGAGGGAGCAGGTTACTCCACTTCAGAATCAGTCTTTCTGGCAAGTTAATATATATGCTGAAGTTGGGATGCGCAGCTATGTCCCACATAGGTCTGTGAGTCTGCAGGTTTTATTCTAGCCAAAGGCTATGCTTGAGGATTTCACTGGTCACTCCTCCTCTGTGGCTGAGAGTTTGCTGCTAATCATCTCTGCTATATAGCTGTGATTACCATTATAACCTGAAGACTCCCCAACATCCCACTATAGTGATGGTCCAAGTCATTGTTTGATACACATGTTTTGGACACATGCCGGTCTTCAAATAACTGAAGTGATTATCAAGGGAATCCTTGTTTTTTCCTTCAGTTTTCTTTTTCTGAAGTTCTCCTTATTACTACATTTAGTCAGAAATACTGCTAATATTGTCAGCAGGATGTGAGGAGCTGTCAGTGCCTTCCAAACCATTGCAAAAATGACAGTGTTTTTTGATCTGGCATATCTCTGATTCAGGTTTAATAGTGTACTGGCAGATATAGATTTTGAATGAACACATTCTCACTCTCAGCTAGTCCCATAGAGACAAATGGTTTTTCAGAAGCCTTTGGTGTCACATTTTAACTCACTAGGTAACCCTTTAACTAAATAACTAATTACTTGAATTGCAAAAGTAACATATTACATTACTCTTTATAATAAAAGTATTTTCAGTACTCTAACATATTTGTTTGGTAATGCTTTACTTCCACAACTGACATTGAGGGACTTGTATTGAAGTCTGCTAAAACAAACTTTTTTAAAGAACCTTTTGCACCCATTTTTTTCAGTGTGCGCTAAAACATGCCATCACAAAGTGTCAATATGTTATGATTTGGGAGTGAGACCACCCTTTTATAATATAGGATGATGGTTTCTGCTAAACTTCTATGAACTTGAGTTTTGCTTCACAAGAGCAACATAATGCTTTATTATTACTTAATTACAAAAGAAGTTGAAATCCCGAAGAAAAAGGAAATGGAATTACAGCCTCTTTCTGTGTGCATTGTTTGATTAATTTGATTTAAACATATACATATTTATTTGCTGTTTCATTTGATGAATTGCACAGAAAAAAGTCTACTCAAGTCCAAACCCGAAAGTGCAACTAACTTGGTTCAGTCCAAGAAGCTAAAGTATATGAAGTTTAAAGAACTGTTAATTTTTTGATGATTCATTTGATCCTTTGTGCTTTTATGTGTTCGGAGAAGGCTGACAATCAGGAATCATATTTAGGGGCCACATTAACATACACATTATAAAAGCAGGGAAAGGAACAGCAGTCTGCTGTTGTGGCATAATTGTTGCTCTTGTAGTTGTACAGAAGCCCCTCCCTTCTCCACACACTCTCTCTCTCTCACACACACACATACACACACATGCTAATCACAGCTTGGTACAGGTAGTGAGGCGTTGGGACTACTAGTGATTGAGCCTCCCTGGTGGATTGGAGCAGGAATCTGACAGACTCAGATAAAAGGCTGTTTGGAGTTGCCTGCAGCATCAAACAGCATCAGCCTCCTCCCCCCACTTCTCCTCCTTACCATCACCTCCCCTCTCTTCACTATCCCTCTTTTGGTTTACTTTGTTGCTATGGCTACGCTCAGCCGGAGCCGTCATGTTGTGGAGGAACCTGTCAGGGTGCTGCTCTCAGATCACCTGATGCGGGTCGCCTCCACTGGTGGCCTCTTTCACACGGTGTCATCGTTCAGTTTGGCTTTGATTAAGTCTGCTCTCCATAGCGTGCTGCAGCGCATGAGTGTAGTCGGTCTATTTCGTTGGTAAATGTTGAGCTTGTGCAATTTTGTTGACCTGGTGTTTTGGAGAGGACACTTCTAAACAGCAGGAAAAAACATAAATACAGCTCTCCTACCCAATTTCCACATCTGTGAAGAGAGTCTAGTCAAGGCAGCATGATTTAAGTGGAGGATAGGGCAACATTACCTGTTTGGAGTCACGCTGTGGGAATGGGTGGGCTCTTCTGCATGAATGAAAATAGTAGTAGGTAGGATACAAGACTGATTTGAAATCCACATACAGTTGAATTCTTCCTGTAAATATTTTGTGAGAAATCTATTACCGTACTGCCGTACTGGATGATGTACTTTTCATAATTTGATGTCCAGTTTGCAGCCAATCAACTGGGTGTGTGTCTGTGTCTGTGGGTGGGTGTGTGTGTGTGTGCATGTGTGTGCGTGTGTGTGTGTGGGGGGCTACAGCTACATATGCTGATTCTATAGATAGCACTGAAGAGTGAAATATTTAACAGGGGTTTGCACCTTAGGTTTGCTTCTGACTGATATTGGTTTTACATGTGAATGAATGAATGATAGAGGAGAGGAGGTGGCTGAAGTTGTGTAAGGTGGTGGGAGGATGGATAGAGAGAGAATGAGAGAGGGAGAGAGAGAATGAGCAATGTCGGGATCTAGAGAGGCTGGGACACAGATAGGGAGATGAATGGGGCTGAGAGCAGGAAAATTGGACAGGGGACGGGGAGTGAATGAAGATAGAGAATGGCTCGAGATATCAGGAGACAGAGATTGTGAGCTATGTGCAGGTAATAAACAAGGCAGAAATAGATAGATATCTCCAGAGAGGAAAAAGAAAAGTGTGTGATTGCGGGCATTGGGGTAGATGGTTGGAGGGATTGTTGTTCCCAAAAGACCAGAAAAGACAAAAAAGCACAAAAGCAAAGGGAAGAATGAGAGGGTGGAATGGCGAAGGGAGGAAAGCTGGAAAGAGTGTGAATAATGACACAAGCAGGAAAGATTTGGATGAACATGTTGTACTTAGACTAACTTGGCCAGCTGAGATGATGTGTATCCCTGCTAAGCTCTCCTTTAGGCAGGCTTAGATCTCATCAACTCACTCCAGGTTGGCACCAGCTTCAAATGCTGCTGCAGAGCTCTGGATTAACTATACAGCCGTCACTCAGACACTTAAACTGGGGTCTGGAGAGGCTTATCACATACCCCCCCACTCCACCCAACAGCACTCCACACCCACCCACAGTCACTATATCCGTCTCCCTTTCAAAGCTACGTGCAGGAAGACTTCATCACAATGATATCCGCCGTGGTCACCTACAGTCATGTTAATTGTGCCATGATTTTTAAAAGAGGTTAAATGAGCATGTTCCTCCCTTCCTTCCTCTTGCCCCATTTACTTCCTCTTTATCTTATTCCAGGCCTCTGTATGAGTGTTTCTTTTTTTCATTCTGGTGCTCTTCCATAGCTTCTCATGCCAAATCACGCCTCCCCCCTTCCTCCCTCCCTCCCTCCCCTTCTCTGGCTGGATCTTAGGCTTTCATATTTGGAGGCCCTGCAATCGATATGGGCTGTCTGTGATTGGGTTGCCTTGTGTGATTCATTTCTGTAACCTTGGTGATGGTTTGATGTAGAGGCTGCACCCATGTCCATATTATGACTCACTGAGCGCGTGTGGAGAGGAGAGGCAGGTCAAGGGAGATATTGATTGGTCCTTCACTTTCCCTGCCCTCTTTGCTCTCCCCTCCATCTGCTTTTTCTTTATCCATCTTTTTTCTCACTTGCAGTGCTGCCTTGATAGTTTAGCCATAATTTGAAATGACTTTGTTTTCTCAAGAAATGATTATTTAACCCTAAATGTTCCCTTGGGTGTTAACATTTATCTATTTTCTTCTCTCTCTGTCTCTTCCTTTCTCCTATTTTTCTTTCTTGTTCCAGAATTCTATCAGACATAATCTGTCCCTACACAGTCGCTTCATCCGGGTGCAAAATGAAGGGACAGGGAAGAGTTCCTGGTGGATGCTCAATCCAGAAGGTGGGAAGATGGGAAAGGGACCCAGGCGACGTGCATCTATAGACAATGGCACCCGCTACCTGAAGACCAAGGGTCGCATCAGCCGGAAGAGAGCAGGGGCCATGGGACTTGGACGGGTACAAGGTCAGGGAGCTGGACCAGCAATACAAGGCTCCCCAGAGCATGGCAGTCCAGCAGCGAAAGGAGGTGTGGGCATAGGTGGAGAGGAGTATGACACTTGGACAGACCTCCATTCCCGCACCTCATCTTCTGGTTCCACACTGAGTGGCTGCCTGTCACCAATCCTAGCTGAGGCAGAGGCTGATGAACCAGAGGAGGGTGGACTTTCCAGTTCAGCTTCACCACGAATATACCCAAGCCCCACTAGCACCCGTTCCCCAGCCTTGGGCACTGGGGGCCACTGCCCCACTGTGGAGTTGCCTCAGCTGACTGACCTGACTGGGGCTATCAGTCTAGATGAGAGTGGCTACCCTCAGCCACCACAAATTAAATGCAATGGTTATCCCTATGTGCCTGGACCCAAGGCAGAGGGCTCCTACTGTGGGCCAATGTACGGACAGTCTTCTATGGGCATGCTGAGGCACCACACTCCCATGGAGACCATCCAGGAGAACAAGCCAGTAAGCTTCCAGCGCCCGGTGAGGAGCTACTCAGAGAACAATGCCTTGCAGAGTCTGCTCACTGGAGGTCCCCCATATTGCAACAAAGACACAGTGCTGAGCCAGGGACGGGAAACACACACATTAATGACACAGGGAACCAATGGCATTCACAGCCAACACAGTCACAATCAGAATCGCAGCCACAATCCTAACCAGAACCACAGCCAAGAGCATACTCGCAATCCAAGTCTACACAATGACCATGACCAGAACACAACTCATCATCAGAACCACAATCAGGGTCACAAACACCAAGCCAGCCTTGACTACACGCACAGTCACAAACCCCACCCGGCTCATGGCTATGGTTCAAGTCATGAACACAGTCACAGTAACAAAGTAAATCCCAGCCATGATCACAACCCTCACTCCACTCAGAGTCACATGCACAACCACAACCCTCACAACCCTCATAACCCTATGCACAGCGGGCCTCATCATCAGGCTCTGTCTCCAAGAGTGAGCACTGACATCCTGCAGCCCTATAGTCTCAAGACCTCTAACCACTATGGACCCCGTCCCCACCTCCCAACATCCCCTTCTCTGCCCCCTAACCCTGCCGGTGTCATGGATGTTCCTCAGGACCCCTGCCGCCTGGCATCTGCACCTCACCCTCGTCACCAGCCTTACCCTGGAGCTCACCATCAGGGTATGACTGACTCCTGGCATGGGTTCTACCATAACAATCACCAGTCAGGGAATGCTGGTTACCAGGGGCAACAGCACAACTCCCAGAGTAGAATGGCTGCTGACTTGGAGATGGAGAACGTCCCTAATAGTCTGGACTGTGATGTGGACTCCATCCTGCTAAATGATTTTATGGACACAGAGAACATGGACTTCAACTTTGATGGTTCTCTGTCCCAGGGAGTGGGCATGGGGATGGGCATGAGCTTAGGGGCTTTTGCTTGCCCTCCACCTTCACACAGCAACCAGAGCTGGGTGCCAGGGTGAACTTACGCCCAGGGGTATGTATAGACACATGACCAGAAAGCTCATCCACTAGGCTAGGCTGCTGTTGGGCTGTAGCCTTGGACTGACTGACTGACTGTGATTCTGTTTCTCTGAGACAATATGTATTGTCATTTTGTTTTCTGGGGACTCCCTACACTCCAATATTGTACTCTTTCTCTTTCTTCTGCCCTATTAAAAAAGCCTTCTGTCTCCATATTGAACCTGCCCCCAATGAGCACAGTGCTAAAGCAACCCCCCATGCCCTTCAGTTTTATTTTGTTGTGTTTTTATGCTCTCTTCCCAGTTGCCTGTCCCTAAGCCTCCAAGCACTTTACATCCATCTTTTCATACAGCTACAGTAACACAGAGACCAGGCAAAGTCATGTTGTGTGTTGGCTTAAGTTTAATGTATGCAATCCACTTTACAGTATTATCTCTTCCTACAAAGGAGGTGTTGTTCTTGACTTGAGAACATGATCAAACAGCTGCATAAATATCTTCTGTGTAGAGGTGCTCTCAAATTGGGGGTTAAAAGTCAGGGGGAGTCTTTGAAGTTTAAAGAAAAAAGGTTTTTAGAAGAAGAGGGAATTTGTAGGTAAAGGGATGGAGGTATGGAAAAGAAGGGAACTCCAGGATCAGTGTGACTTCTCTACTTCCAGATGGACAATGGTGTTTCCTTTTGGGTTCAGACAGGAGGACAGGCACCCATTAGGCAACCCTCAGCACTGTTCCATTGAAATGCAATGTCCCTTCTTTAATCTCCAAAGTAATGCCAGAGTGATGCATCACTATTGCAAATCTAATGCGCCACGCTGTAGTTTTTCAACCTCCCCCTCTCTCTTCAACTCTGGACACACCGGCTTAATGTGTTTTGGCGAAAGTGATGATTAAACTCACTCTGCACTAAATGGAGGAGGGATTGAAATGGGTGATGTTTGGGAGGTGGGGGTGGGGTGGCATTGAGGGGAGATGATAGGAGAGGAGAAATGCAAATATTCCCTCTGTGTCTCTTCCTCTCCATTTTGTGGATTTATGTAGCTTTCCTCATAATGAAATAAGCAACGATCATGGCCTGCTATACATCCTGCGGGGCTCTCTGATTGGCCTGTGCCTCATTGCCTCAGCGTGGCACCTTCACCAGCTGACCCCAGAATAGCTTAGTGAGCAACTGTGGTCAGGCCAGCATGTTGATGGAGCTGCTGTCCTCAGACCCCAGGCAACCTTGTCTAATTCACTAACACCCAGGTTCAAGCCCACTATGTGCTTTTACTCCTGTGAATTGCTCACTGATGAACACCGTCAGCAGATTACTATTTGGTGCTATCTCCTCTTCCCAGGCTCTCTCCTATCACGCCGCCCCATCCCGAGGTTACTCGGAGGGTAAACAAGAGTAATTAACCGCCAAACAAGATGGATGATTTATGCAAGTGTGTGTATTCACTCATTGGCACAAAGTCATAATTCTCTCCACCTCCCTCAAAGCACAAGCAGGGCGAATTTTGAGAGGTAGTACCCAGCAACAAGGTAAAGCGGCTGGCAAGTGGTGTGCTTACAATGTCCTTCAAGTCCTTCAAGAATCCTCTTTACAAGCGTCCCCGCCCCATCCTGGCCATAGCTTTACTTTGCTGTCGTCTTTTCTTGTGCTTGTTCCGTGATTGTGCAGTTGTCTGTCCTGTTTCAGTACAACGTGGATAGGAGCTTTTGTGTGCATTTTTATTTCTTCGTTCGCAGTGGGAAAAAAGGCAAAGGGTGGCAATTGCCAGCCCTTGCTCTGGCACCTGTCCCCTTCAAGATAGAGAGAATAGGGACAAGAGAGGGAAGGAAGGTAGACAGATACAGAGAGATACTGAGAGGGAGGAAAAGAGCTGAATGAGTAGGCAGGATCTCTGAGACTGTAAGAGATTTTCCAGCTCAGTAGCTTTCCCTAGAATTGGCTGTTTCAATCAGGCCAAATGTCAAGTGCTACTCAGCTAGCTCCAATGAGCTTTGACCAGAAAGCCACTTCTCCCTCGTGATCAAGGACAATGACGGGTATTTCCATACACATTTCTTTTGATTTTTTTTTCATTCCGTTTCATGAGTTAAGATAGCCCATTGTTGTAATTCAACTGTAATTTGTTCTCTGGCCTGTGTGCAATTGTGTCAAGCTTCTTGTGGGTGTGCGAGTGTGTATCACAGTGATGTACAAGAACTGATTAAGGGAATATTATTGAGAAATAACTTGCCATGGTATTGTTTATGCCTGGCTGAGTGCACCATATAATATATACAGTTTATATTTATTGGTTAGGGAGATGGGTCTATGGAGGACCAGACCCCTCACTTCTTTGTCTTCTTGATGATAAAGAAGCAGAATGCTATTTCAGTTTGACGACATTTCATTATGTACATATTCTATATTGAGAAAATTGTATTATAATTTTTTTGCAAATATCAATTTCTTTTCTAAAATGATGTATCTGCTCTTCTGGTGACTGTAAAATAAAAACAAATACAAACCTTGGTGTTTTTTGTGTCTGTGATTTGATTGGACATGTGTAGTTTTACATATGTAGTTCCAGTTTTTGTTCACACTTTTGTACGTTTATAACAATTAAGTATGAAGTCATATAGACTGAAGGGTAACTCACTGACTGGAGTTTTTTGATGATGCCAAAAGAACTCATATAGGAAAATCAAATTCCAATGACTAATAGCATGCTGTGAACACTAATAATGCTCATGCCAATAATAACAATATTAATATTATCAAGCTGCAAATCAACAAATAATTATGGAAAGATGAGAGACAGAAATGATAAGCAATAAGGGTTGGCAGATCAATCCAAATATCAGTAGTATTGATGCCAACACTGGTATTGGTATCAGACCGATACTAGTGTGATAGGATCGGTGCTTTAGTTTGTTTGTTTCCTGTAAGTTCAGTAAGTTGCTCCCATTTACCAGAAAGTAGACGTGTCTGTGCAAACACCTCCTTTGATACAGGCACACTTTGCTCCACGCCCTCCTCCCTGCACTGCTGTGATTAGTTGTCCTGCGGTCACGTGACTCGGCGGCACTGAGCAGAGCCATGCAGGCTGCAGTGAGTGAGAAAGTGGAGCATCGTGTAGAGGTACTTTACAGCTTTGAATGAAAACACTGCAAACAGTGATGCATGTTGGAAGGAAATTCTCTCAAAGTGCTTTAAAGACAGGCATATTTAACAAAAAAAACTGTTTCAAAATACATGAAAAGCTGCAAGGTATATTTTATTGTGTTAACTAATTACTGTGGAAAGTAAAAATAACAGTGATTTAGTGGTCATTAAAATTTGTTCAGAATTTGCAAATTGATGATGATTCATCTCATAAATCACGACACACTGCTCTCCACTACATAACCTAACTTTAAGTTAAAAGTATCGGTATCAGCAATACTGGCCCTATATTTAGTTGGTATCGGATAAATACCAAAATGTATAGTATCGCACGACACTAATAAGTAATGCTGTGAGTAATGCAGTATTTTGGGGTATTACTGGGGGATAATTTTGTTTTCGAAGAAAATGAGCTGAAAAAGTAAGCAAAACATCACACTTTAAATGTCTTTTGACTTTGATTGATCAATGGTGACCATAGATGGTATAAAATCTTGCTATAGCCACTGTGATGCCACCCAATTTGAAGTTACAGCATCAGCATGTTGGGTTTTTTGGGGAGCCAGAAGTTACCTTACACTGAGGAAATGTAGTTCTAATTTATCAGCTAGTGCTAGCTAGCTTGGTTGGCAAGCTCTCTTCAAAAACTGTACAGGAGTAATGCACAGACACAGATATCTGCTAATTAGTGCAAAGCAGTGTTGGTGTAATTACATTACATTTTTCAGTAACACAGTAATGTAACGTTACTGTACTAAATTCACTAATTACATTATAGTTACAATTATGTTGTTATTTGCGTTACAAAGGTTCTTCAGTTATCTGCATGCCAGGCAG
>VUQS01007419.1:5466-23212 GCA_015108495.1 Heterochromis multidens
AACAAACCACCCCCCCCCCCACCCCCACCCCCAAAAAAAGAAAAAGCAAGTGAAGATGGCTGCACTGCAGGTCTGACTGAGCATCACCAGGGAAAACAATAAATGTCAGCTAAATGTGACCCCATCACTGTCTGGACATGTGTTTGTATATTAATCTTTACTAGACTTGTGCATGAGTTGGTGCACACAACCATACATACATTGAAGGGCAATGTAAACCAATGTTAATCATGAAGTTTAATCAGCTGGTGACATGATAGACATACTTTCACATTTTTTTTTTTGTGTGTCTGAATGCAGCATAATTTACTTTAGAATACAGATGAATGGTTGTAATACAAAATTATATTTACTATATACATATACTTTGCTGATGTGTTGCCACACACCCTTTAAAAATGCAAAAGGGACCGTGAACCTTCTGAGACGTCAGCAAAATCATCAGACATAAAACAGTCCCGTCGCACCTAGAGCACAGTGAAGCTGATCCTTGATGTAAATTTACTGTTTAGCCCGCAAATGCAAAAGGGTTTTTCATAAGCTCCAGTAAATCAGCCATTGGCTAACTTTAAGATAAGAGAGCTTACATGCAGTATATTGAGCAGCTTAAGCAGCAGGCCACTGTTGTTCTCCACCCACCATCTACAGTCATGCCCTCAGGGCAGCTGCCATTACTGTTCTACCTCCACATAAATCTGTTTCTGAGCAGCTGGCACTGTGAAAAGGATATCTGGAAGCCTCTTCCTTGCTCTCTTTGCTCGCTGGCCTTTCTAATTCATTTTCTCAGTTCATGAACCATCACATCTCTGATCACTTTGCCTTTGTACTAGTATTTCTCAGGCTGATTAGATACCCAGTTGAAGCTAGATGACAATCAAAATAGTAATTTTTGTAATTTTATTTAATAAAAAAAAAAATTCACATAAAAAAGGAAGTATCACACCTTCAAATTCAAAATCAGGATCAGGAGTTTGAGACTTGATGCCAATGATTAGACCGTCATTAGAGAGTTACTGGTGGAACCTATCTCCTCTAAACCTCTGACATCTAGCATCTCCTGTTATCTTCGCTTTGCTTGCTATCTCTTTGCTTGGTGGCTTCAAGCCAGTATCTAAAGAGCTCTCCAAGGCCTTCAGGGAAAATAAATGTAGATAACTATGAGCCTGGTGAAGGCCTTATAAAGATCTCCAAATTGCTAAAAAACAATCATTCTACCAAATTGAAAGCTGTCTACAAGTGGTGTAGGTTTCACATAACAGTCAGTCATGATAGTCAGTAAACTGTTATCAGAGAGTGGTGTACCGTCATGCACAATGAAGGGGCAATGCTTGCTTATGAGGCCAAGGGTGTGCTTACTTTTTTCTAAAAAAGAACATATACTCATGTTTTGTTGATAAAATGATTGAAAAGGCTATTCCTTGGGGTGTTTTGTTTTTTCTCGTCTGTAAGCACTGTTTCAAAGAGGATCGAATGTTTTATCCAAAAAATGTCCACAATACCCCCCCCAGCAGTTTCCTTGGGATGTAGCCTATTTAGTTTTTCACATGACTATTCACAGTATTATCTGGACTGTGTGTTTAACACAGGAGGAAGCAAACCCTGCACCCCTGTTGGTCACTCCGGGAGCTGATGCCTGTGTTCTCTACTAAAGCACAGAGATCCCTTAAGTCCCGTGACACAGAAGGTCAGCGAACCGTGAAATCTAGAGGCTGACTTTGACTTGACATATGATCATCAGAGGCACTCCAGTTGAAAGACACGTATACTCAGTTGTAAACATGCAAAACAAACATCCCCCATTAGGATAGTCATACATTTAAACATGCTCATTAAGCAAGGCACTTCAGTGCAAGTGGTCAGTTCAAATGTCACAACAGCCTGTTTTTTTTGTTTGTTTTTTTAAACTAAAACATCACTGCCCCTGCTTTTGGTGTAATTATATATTTTAAGCTTCCTTGCTGCTAGGTCTTTTACTCCCTAGTCATAAATTTGACCTTGTATGGTGATGTAATCTGGAGGACTGGGATCATCTTATGTGTTCCAGTGGCAGTGCGACTGTGTCCTGTGGATCCTCCCACACTGAGCATAATGAGATTGCAGACAAGATGTAGCTAATCATCCGTCTTCCCTTAGTAGACATGATACAAGAGGACCAGCTTCATACCTGCTGAATGCTGGCGGAACCATTCTCTCCCATATCTGAATTCAACCCCTTGTCTCTGTACATGTATGTGGCGGGGTGTGAGAAGCTTTTTTACACATGTAGAGGTGAGATAAATAGTCCAAAATCTAATTTCCAGAATTTCACCCATGTGTGAACGCGCAGGCGGTGATTTTTTTTTTTGTCGGTGCCTATGTAACCATTTTGTCTTTGTCTTCATCTCTGTAACTCTGCGTGTGTGGTGCATGACAAGGAATGAGGTGGGGGCCGGCACTGACAAACTGCCAAGGGTGAGGAAGGAGTGTGTGAAGGAGAGTGGCAGCGGAGCCCAGTTGTTCTGCTCTGTTTCACCATAACTGCATTGTCAGATATGAGGATGGGCACTGATATGAGTACCATGGGAGCCTGACTTGGTGTCAACTGAGAGCGCTCATCCATATTCATTATCATATTATAATAACACTCCATTGCCCTCAGAGACAGCACATGGGAAGATCTCCACCCTCCAGTGCCTTTGAAGACATCTGTGTTTTTTTGTTTGTTTGTTTTGTTTTGTTTTTCTTTTTTTTTTTTATTTACTGACATGTTGCTTGAGATGTCAGAAGGTAGCAGGATGTCTTTTAATTTAATTTATAAAATGTACTAATAGTAACAGCTACTCCATATTAGTAATTGTGAATGGGCTATACATTCAAAATACAAAAAAGTTATTGAATGTCTTAGCTTGAGTATCAATATGTATTTTTTTGTCCTCATTGCTATTTATGACAGAGTGGTCAGATGGCTTCAGAAACCATGTTTGTTGCTTATCTTCCTGTGTGGTTAGGATGTCTGAGTTAGTCATATGTTAGACTTAAATTGTGACAGAGCAATGGGCATGACAGGTTTTAGATGTACCAGACTTCCCTTTCTGAGTTTCTCTCTCAGTCAGCCTCCTCACATATAGGTCAAACACCCAAGCATACATACACTTTTTTTTTTTTAAAGTTAATCTAATGTGTGTCACCCAATTGAAGCCTTCAGGTGAAGTACACCCATTAACAGTTGCATGTACAGTCCAGGTTTGGTGCTCAAGCCCTCTTGCCTTCTTGCTCAAGTTCTCTCAATCAGGAGATACTTGTAGGCACATCAGGACTTGTGTGAATTATTCACTGGATTAACATAAAAGTTTTAAAAAGGGACTGAGTGACACATGGATGAATAGCGTGAGTCACTTTCCTCTGGAGTTGGAGGCTGGCTTTCTAACATTACTTTCATGGGATTTATGAAACCTTCCCCTGCCATGTTCAATGTTAACCAGATCCTTAAAGTTTAATGTCACGTGTGAATTAACGATGCGAATTTCAAGATGGCGGCGGTGACATGAAACTTTAAGTAGTGATTACGTTTTGTGGGAATATGGGTTGTTAGATTGTGCTAGGTTGTATTTGAAGTGTTCACTGCTTATATTAGCTCATATTAAAATCTATTGTGTGTTTAAAATCTGCTTGGAATTCCTCAGGCAAACCCGCACAAGATACAGCACAGAGTCTAAGTTATGTTTGAGAATATTTGTTGTATAATTCCTCCATAAGCATTAAGTTTCATGGTTTTTAGAGTCATGATATGGCCAGATTACAAAGATTTAAAATTGCCCTTGATTTTAAGACATTTCTAGTGTTTTCAGTTACATTATATGTGGTCTGTTAGCTTTACTAGCAATCCACATGACTTGATTACCTCTTTTAACCCAGATACATTAGCTGAAGGAGGTGACAAGACTTTGTCTCACTGAATAGATATGATGTGTGTGTGTGAGACTGATGTGACATTTCGCTGAGTGTTATCATGTCTAAAATAGACAGTGTGAAGGAGGCAGGATTAGGATTGTGAGGCCTTCTGCATATTCATCTTTGTGTGGAGTATACACTTACATTTGTTTGTCCACATGTCCTGTAATATTTTAATTGGCACTGGATGAAACTTCCTCTCCTGTTGTCTAAATATGTGCCCGTATATGCCTGCTGCGCTACACGTCCTGTCCCCGGAGGTGCAGGACAAGGCAGATAGGAAGGCTGCTGTGCTGTTTGGTGTGTGCACACATGCATGTAATTAATGCTCCTACTTAATTACAAAAAAAGTGTGAAAAATCTGCATCTTTACAGATAAGTAGTGATGAGAGAGGCCTTACAAATAACAGATTTGTTGTTTTGGATACAAAAAGCCTTTTTCTCTATCTCTATCTCTATCGCTATCTTTTTGTTTCTTCCTGACACTCACAGTGGCTGTCAGACACACGCTGACCAGAAAAGCTCTCCTACTTTCGTGCAGAGTTGTTTTTCACTTTCTTTTTTTTCAGAGGGCAAGCGAGAAGGGAGGGGGGAGTTTGCAGCTGCCACTCGAATGCACATATGGGCTGAGTGGTGGTGAGAACTGGGGGTGGGGGACAGAGCACATGGCCCCCTCAGTCACACTTTAAGCGATGGATGGCTGTGGAAAGTAGGCGGCTCTGTACACGGGCAACTTTTTGATTTATCAAGTCAACTTTGACAAATGAGACTGCATATTTTTTTTTCACTGTCATGTACAGTTGTACCATCAGTGACTTCTAAAAGTTCTCTAGTGTCTACTTCTGTGTTTTTTTCATCCATTTCACATCTACATAGATATTAACAAACATTCACAAAAAGCCTTTTTTAAAAGTGTTAAACTGTATGTATAGATGTTAATTCAGGAATAATTGAAATGGTTAAGTACAAGTTCAGCTTGCATGATGCTTGTCTCTCAAGTTGATGTTTGTTGTCCAGATGAGCTCTGGAGGGAATTAAGAGCGCTCAAGCACATGTAGAATGACAGCTGATACTCATTAGGCAGGCTACAACTAATGGACTGCATCAATTAAAGAAAAATAAAATTGGGTTACGGTTAAAGAAATACGGATTCTAGTTAATAAGCCTACTTCACCTGGCACCCATTCAGATATATACAGTGCTAACAAATTCCCATTTTATATGACACACCAGTTTCACTCGTTCTCCAGGATCAATATTTGCAGAAAAAAGCCCTCAATATAAAAGCGAGAGTGAAGGATGAAGACCTTTCACTATATGAAAATGCACTGTGTGGCTCAGCGCCCATGTTTGAGGTTGATTATCAGATGATATCACCCTGGCACCAGTGGTCTGGGCGGTTCCTTTTCCCGTCTGGGGATGCCATGAGAGATGGACAGCAGCTCCCTGAGGGCCAATGAAAGGGGTTGTCATTAGAGGCACTTCCTGTAAAAAGTTACTTACAAATATCAGACTCATAAAACACATTAGTGTGTATGTGAGAGAGAGAGAGAGACAGAGAGAGAGGGAGAAAAATAAAAGAGTGGTTCTATCTAGCAAATAGCCATTGTAATCTAGACCATACGCATATGGACTTGTACTAATCTGCATCAGGGGTTAATCCCACTACAGATGGTTGTCCTCAGTAATATTATACACATATGACATGTAGACATGTAGAGAAAGAACCTGCACTAATACTAAATATATGCCAGAAATTAATCTCGAAAATGCCTGCGATTTCAGTACCATTAGTGAAATCTTATCATTTCACTAAAACAGGAAGGGTATTACTGGAGTCTTTTATTACTCGCAGCTACTGTGTGTTGTTTTGCTGCATAAGGTGATGAGTCACAGCCTAAATGAGGTTATCCCCTCCATTAGGACATGCAGGCTGACACCAGAAGCTACTCACTGCCCAGCCTATTTGAGCAACAGCTGAGACATCACACGCCCCACTGTCCACTGCATGCATGACATCATTTTAACTCCTCTATTTTATATGCACCCATAAGGGATTAATGTCTCTCTGCCTAAATTAAGACTGCTGCTGCTCTTTTAGCTCTTTCTCTCCTCTGTGTCCTGTTAAAGCCTTTGTACTGCATGCCATTTTCAACTGCTGTCTTCATTTTTCTGTTGTATCTTCATACTCCCTCTTCTTCTTCAACATAATCTTTTTTCCCCCTCTACTCTCACGTCTTCCTGTGTCCATGTGTGTCCCTTCCTCCCTGCCTGCTTCAGATCCCTCCAGCCCTCAGGCTGCAGTTACATGTGAATTGCAGTCTGCAGCCCCAGTGCTCTGCTGTGTCCTCAGGCCTTCCCATCACCCTGTACTCTCCCCTCGTGCTTTTAGGCTCTTCTGTATAATTCATAAGCTTCCTGTGGCTCCTGTCATGTCTCATCGGGGCCACAGGAAGGCATGGTGTAAATAATGGAGCATCCCCAAAGACATGTTCAATGCTGACTGCCACAGCAGTGTGCCTTGCGCTCCCATGGAGAGGACGGGATAACTGTGCATGTTTTGGTGCCTTTCGAACACATTCCATGCTCTTTACATTATTTTTACACATATGGTAAGCATGAAGTACATACAATTACAGGAATTTTCACATTTAAATTAACATTTATACCATTAACATTGCTTTGTATTTCATGTAGAAACTATATCCCACATAAAAATAAGCTGAGGCTCATTTATCAAATGAGCATGACATTCTCACACTGCTAGAATCCTTAGCATTGATCATCTCTGGGGGTTTTATTGGCATTATTCACAGCTGAGGTGGTATTGAAGCAACACTCCATCAGCGAGCTCCTGTGGAATCGTTCCTTAAACCCCATAACAGGACGAACAGATCAATATTGTTGTGAAGCAAATGAGAAATCAGGGTAGCGGTAAGGATTCAAAGGCCTCACTTCATTCTCACAGGGTAGTCTTTATAGGCAAATCCTTAAGGTGATCTGCTTGTTAAACATAGCTGAGCAATTCCTCAAACACAACAAAGATCACTTTGTACCACTCAAACGTCTAGATTTAGCATTTTGTTTTTCATGCATCAGTCTTCTTTTCTTCTTCTTTTTTCAGCTGCTCCCTTTAGGGGTCACCACAGCAGATCATCTGCCTCCATCTCACTGTATCCCTAACATATCACACCAATCCTTTGCATGTCCTCCTTCAATACATCATCACTACATTTGGATGGTTGACCTCATACATGTACTGCACTACCCTCACTTACTTCTCTGGCACTCCTGACTTCCTCATACAATACCACAGTTCCTCTCTTAGCACCCTATCATATGCTTTCTCTAGAGCCACGAAGACACAGTGCATCGCCTTCTGACCTTCTCTATACTTCTCCATTAAGACTCTCAAAGCAAACATTGCATCTGTAGTGCTCTTTCTCAGCATTAAGCCATACCTCTACTTGCTGATCATCACCTCTCTTTTTAACCTAGCTTCAACAACTCTTTCCCATATCTTCACAGTATTGCTCATCAGCTTTATCCCTCTGTAGTAACTACAGCTCTGCATATCACCCTTGCTCTTGACAATTAGTACCAGTATACTTGTTCTCTATTCCTCAGGCATTCTCTCACACTCCAGGATTGTGTTAAACAGTCTGGTTAAAAAGTCCTCTACCTTCTCTCCTAGACATCTCCATACCTCCACAGGTATATCATCTGAACCAGCCATCTTTCCACTCTTCATCCTCTTCATAGCTGCCCTCACATCCTACTTACTAATCCTTTGCACTTCCTGATTCACTAACTTTCCTCCTTTCGCTCTCATTTTCTTCATTCATGAGCTCCTCAAAGTACTCCTTCCACCTTCTCAGCACACTCTCTTCACTCGTTAGTACATTTCCATCTCTAGCCTTAACCACCCTAACCTGCTACACATCCTTTCCAGTTCAATCTGTCTGCCTAGCCAATCGAAGTCCTTTTTCTTCTTCCTTGGTGTCCAGTCTCACATAAAACTCACTATAAGCCTTTCCCTTTGCCACCTCTCTCTTTGCTGTACACCTAGTCTCCCAGTACTCCTGTCTACTTTCTTCATCTCCCTGCCACCACTTCAGCCATATTTTCCCAGTTACCTGGTAACTCTTCCCTACCACCCAGAGCTTGTCTCAACTCCTCCCTGTTCTCTGTGCAACATGATTCCTTCTTAAACTTCTACCATTTAATTCTTTCCTCTGCCTTCACTTGCTTCCTTTTCTTGATTGCCAAAATCATCCTACACACTATCATCTGATGCTGCCTAGCTACATTTTCCCCCGACAACACCTTGAAGTCTCCTGTCTCTTTCAAACTGCACCTTCTGCATAAGATATAGTCCACCTGTGTGCACCTTCCTCCACCCTTATACGTCATCCTGTGTTTCTCCTTCTTCTTGAAGTACATGCTCACAGCCATTTCAATCCTTTTCATAAAATACACTACCATCTGCCCTTCTGCATTTCCCTCCTTAACACCATACCTACCCAATACCTCCTCATTACCTCTGTTCCCTTCACCTACATGTCCAATGAAGTCTGCTCGAATCACTTTCTACCACTTCATCCAACTTACTCCAGAACTTTTGGCTAACAGCTCCGGAGGTGGACATTGTTAACACGGGCCCCAAACGATTCAGTATGGAAATCTCATTCTTGATGATCCACATGTTTGATTTGGCAAAGATTTTGTACCGGATGTTCTTCCAGACTTAACCCTCCCCATTTATCCAGACTTGGGACCAGTACTAGGTGTACACTGGCTTGTGGCCCCGAATGGATTAGGGCAGAGGGCTGAACCTAGATAAGAAAGTAAACATTGAGCAATCAAAGTACATAGTGTCATAGGATCTTGTCATTATTAATTTTCATTACTTAGGTGTGTTTGTGATTATTTATTCACAGTCTCATTTTGGGAAAACAAGGCAGGAATTTAATGTAATGTAATAAGGATGAAGTGACATCAGGTACAGATAAAAGCTGGATTAGCAATGCAATAAAAGATTTAATCTAACGGCATTTTTAGTCATATTCACCCAACAGCTATTTTTACTATCTTGGTCATACACTTTATTGAGACTCAGGTGACACAGCCTGAAGTGATAAATACAATGAAAACTTCCCTATAGTACTGACTCCCCATAGAACTGAAGAGAGTACATATCAAAGTGAGGTGTCATGTTTTTGTTTGCACATGTATGTCAGGAAGAGAGAGAGGCAGTTAGAGAGCGAAATGAACCACAGTTTGATCAAATCAACATGGGCAATCTCTTGGGGCTTAGAACCTGGAAACACACCATGTGCTTATTGATCTGTGCCATGTTCAGGAAATCACTAGGCTGACTCCGCTTTCCAATCACATGCGTAACCCCCTACTGTTCAACTCTGTGGTGTATTCTGTTTAATTCTGCTTGATCTGCCTCCCTGTGGCTGTTAGTGGAGCCCCTTTGCCATACAGAATGGAATCTGTGTAAGGATGCAAGGTTAAACATATACTCAACTGTCTGGTGGCTCACTAATCAGCCTGTTAGACCCTTTCAAACTTTTTGTTCTGGTTTCTGGTCTTTACAGATAAATAGCCAAACCATGACATGAAGAAAAAACAGACAGGATAAAAGCATGATAAAATAATCTCATCATCAGTGTGGAAGTATAACAGCTAGGGCTGCTCTGTTGATGTTTATGCCACAATTCTAACTCAACTATCTAACACCATTGCTCACACACTTAGAAAAAAAGTGGATTTAATTTTTTTAAAAAGTGGACTTCCATGAGATTTGATTATAATTCAAATGAATAAACTAATTAAATAAATGTAAAGTAATCCTGCTGTAGCATGGCAGGGAGTGAAAATACTTGTTTTGTCTTCATTGTCGTAGTTTACTAATCAGCAGAAGCCAAAATGCAGTCCACTGCATAGCTTTAACAAACTTTGTGCCCCCTTTTTGCACACGGCTTCACAATTTGAGTCAATAATTGTTCTAAGTAATGTAATCTGTGATGAAGTGACCTCTTGTACATTAAGATGTCTTCTAAAATCATTCTCATATAGTTCGGCTTAATTACGTTTAAGTGAAGTGCAAAATTGGTGCATTTCTTATTGTTTGTTGTACTTTGCTAAGGACAGAAACTGAGGAATCTGAGGGAGGTGTTTAAATCTGTGGTCCAAGAGGAGGAAAGCGAGGAGAAGATCAGTGGAGCCCAGTTCCTCTGTGAGACAGTCATGCCCTATCTCACTTTGGAAGAAGCCCCCAACCACAGACCCCCACGCAGGTCGCAGCATTGCTGCCATAAACCAAAGGGTGAGGAGCCTAACAGTTATCTTAAAAATTATGAATATCATCTGACATAGTGTACTTGGTCACTAAGTCCTTATTCTACTATAGCACATTTCCAGTCGTTTCCCCAGATCCAAGCTTTCAGAAAACAGGTGAGTCTGAGAAGACAAATAGGGTACAAGAAGGAAATCAAGAAGTGCCATTAGACTTGAACTTTGGCTCAGCCTAGACACATAGGTCTCAACTGGATCACCCAGGAAGAGAAGACAAGTTAGTGCACAACATCCAGGATTCTTTTTATTTCTGTTTATTTTTGCAAAAATATCTATTTATGGACCACCCCAATATTTTTAGAAATGGGGTTGTAATTGAACGTATAAACTTTTTCTTAAATATTTTCTCTTACTATTTTACTGAGCACTTAAAGCATTTGTGTTTACCATTTATAGAGCTTGGAACCTTTTTTGTAATATCTATACGCTTGTTTTGGTATTTTAAAACATTCTTCTTGCAAGTTTCTCCACTGGACCAAGACAATAAAAACAGCACATTAGGTCACATCAAAACAATGAGGACAAAGAATTTGTGGTCTCTGATGTCACACAAAACATGAGGGAGAGAAAGAGGAAGGAAACAAAGTAGAAGACTGGGATGAAGTGACTCTTTCTTACTTATGGTCTAGATCTAAATTATGAGAGTTGTTGTAGAAATTCTCATGTAATAAAGTCTCTAAATGTCCTCACAATCTCCTCTTGTGTCTCAGCTCAGCAGCCAGACCTTCTCAGCCTCCTATGATGATTACATCATCATCATCCTCCCAGAATGCTTTGATACAGGCCGACCTCTGAGGGAGGTTGCCATGTCGCAGCCTGGCACTGTTGCTGCTGCCGTGACTCCGGTCAAACCAGACATGGAGCATGGAGCAGGAGGAAGAGGAGTATTTCAACATGGAGTCGGGCAGGGGTGCACCGCTGAGAGAGAGAGACAGGAGCCGACAGAAGTGGTTGCTGCAGAGGATTCACTGGGAAACACTGGGCCTCCACCCGTCACTCAAATCAACAGCAGCATGAACCAGATGCTGGACCCTGTGACAGTCATCCCTGAAGTGATGCCATCCCCAGACCCACTACTGGTCCTCCACTCACCCAGGTTAGACGGGGGTCAGTAACTGGATCTGTCTGTGGATGTGTTTCCTTTGTACAAAACAAATTTCTAAAGGGACAGGCTTTGCAAATAAGCTTAGATTATAATGGCTTTGGTGTGGGACATTAGTGTGTTTCACACATTTGTTAGTGGTGTGCAATACTGCAAAATTTCGATCATACCATGTAAATACAAGGCCACTATCACTGATACCAAATGATTTATGAAGTGAATGCATCATCAGTATGCTTAATCTGAATACTTTTTAAGGAGAACTAAATTATGTGATTTTTGCTTTCCACTCTTAATTAGTTAACACAACAAAACACACCTTACACAGTTTTTCATGGGTTTTTGAGTTTCATGAGTTTTTTTAAAGACCTGGAATTTAAACGCACTTGCCTGAAAAGCACTTTGTGTCAACTTATGTTGTTTTAAATGTGCCACATACATAAAAAATGATTTGACAGGTAACACAAAAAGGTTATTATATTCAGACATTTTCATATTTCACTTTTGAGATTTTTTTTTTTCAGTTTCAATAAAATAATTAATTTAACAGTTTATGCTAAAGTAACAGCCATGATGACCAAAAACACATTGAAAATTAGCATTTACTAATGATGAAGATCAGGCACGAATCATGAAACATCACTTTCACCTCTACATGAGCTACATATTCTTTGTCTCTGTGGAAGGACTCTGCCAGTGGGCTCTGTCTCTGTGCTGGGGGTCTGGGTCTGTCTGAGGGATTTCCCTCTACCTCACTTAATTTCTTTTGCTGCTCGCTATGAGAAAAAAAATTCTCTTTTTCCCAGTCTTTCATGTGTTTATATAAATTGGGTTTTTTGCCACAGTAAAGAATTTCCTTCCTACACACATCACTGTTTGCATTATTTTCATTTACAGCCGTAAAATCCCTCCACAGAATTCTCCTCTTTCTCACTCACTGCAGCCTGCATGTGTCAGCTCAGCACCACTGAGGACAAAACACAGCAGAAGAGGGAGAGGAACATGTGCATGGTGTTTGCACAGACATGTCTACTGTTTGATGAAACGGGAGCAACATACTGAACTTAGAGGAGAGAAACAAACTCAAGTATCGATCTGATAACAATACCAAAGTTTGGTATTGACACTATCAATATTTGGATCAATCCAACCCACCCCTAACATTTGTCCATATACAGATAAATAATAAAATAAAAAATAAACAAATATCTGATAACAAATATTCTAAAACCACCATTCCCAAACCTATAAGTGCCGTAGCCCACCCAAACTTTACAACTCTGATCAAGTATTTCCTTCTTTGTGCTTTCACTGATGCATTTTGATCTTCCGATGAATTGCTTATTGAGTTTAAGACAACTTCAGGTTCAAAAGTACGTCAGTAAAAAGAGGATAATGTGTAATTTTTTAATCTTTTGGCTTTGCTATATTAGTTCTGTTTGTTTTAAATGTGAATATTTAATTCACATTTAGTTTAATTAATTTAAGTTTTTTTTTTTAATTTTACTGTCCACCTACAGTACTGTCACAGGCCACCAGGGGCCCCTGACCCACACTTGGGGAATCACCATTCCAGAAATTTGAAATTTTGTTTAACAATTTGTGTTTTCCTTTTTTTTCCCCACCAGTATTATTCCTAAAGCTCTAAACTAGCCTCTGTTTAAATATATCTGTATTGTTTTAGGTCTTAACCTCTGTAGCTGGCTGAGAATCCCAGTCCTAAGAGGTCAAAGCTTCACACAACATGTGTAGTATAAAGAACAGCTTGTGGCCTTCATCATGGTCATGAGGATCCCAGTCCTCCAGCCTGTGAACCAAATGAGCCCCGATAACTGGATGTAACTACATTACAGCATTAAAGCTGCAAAAGCTAAATTTGCAAAAAGCTAAATTTGCTTTGTAAGCTTATGGGTTCTGTTAAAACTTTATAAACATAAAAAAACAGATTGAAAAAAATATAAAGGAGTTAAAAAAGGCACAAAAAAGAAAGGCAAATATTCTGACTTAATACCATTTTGACTCTTCGGCTGATATTCGTCCATTTATGTCCACTAATAAAGATAGGACAAAGCTTTCATCATTGTAAACATCGCTGTACAATTCTCTGCTCTGCATATATACACATTTATTTCTCTTCACACTGGAAGAAGGAGATAAATAAAGTCCCTGGTGTCTCTGTACTTCTCTTCTACCACTTCTACCACTTCTGACACCTCTGACACTGCATACCTGCATCTCGACACAGTGGCAGAGGTGGGAGAAGTACATATATCTGTCACTTAAGTAGTACAGATATTTGTGTTGAAAATACTCTGGTAAATGCTGAAGTACTGATTCAACTTTTTTACTTAAGTAAAAGTGAAAAAGTACAGGCTCTGAAATGTACTCAAAGTATAAAAGTAAAAAAGTAGTTCTTTACCAGCTATTTTTGTGCATAACTAACTGAACCTCCACCTGCCATATTAATGTAATATTCATCCATCCATTCATTCTCTTCAGCTTATCCAATCCAGGGTTGTGAAGGAGCCCATCCCAGCTGTCATGGGCCAAGAGGCAAGGTACACCCTGGACAGGTCGCCAATTTATCACAGGGCTAACACAGAGAGACAGACAACTATTCACGCTCACATTCACATCTCCGGCCATGCGTATCTTTGGACTGTGGGAGGAAGCTGGAGTACCTGGAGAAAACATGCAGACTCCAGACAGATTCCAACTGGATTCAAACCCACTGGTTTATATAATATAATATAATATAATATAATATAATATAATATAATATAATATAATATAATATAATATAATATAATATAATAATAAAGTAACATTAAGGGAATAGGAACTTTATTCACCTTAAATTCAGCCTAAACATGTGTTATGCTGAAGACCAGGTGAGAAAAACAAAGCAGAGAAGAAGAAGAAGAAGAAGAAGAACTAGCTCTGAGTTCAAGCCTAAATAAGTTCACTGTACTCCTCAGGCATTTAACAGACACAGTTAACAATGCCTTTATGAATTAAGTGAAGCATTTAACAGCTAAATAACCAGGTTTTTTGCTTAGATGTCAGTTTGCTAACAAGTTAAATATGTGAAAGTCATGTTTTTACATTGTACATAAAAGATGGATATAGATAGCCACCATAGCCCACTGGTTAGAGAAGCTTCAAGCTGCGCATTTTTGCTGTCTCTATCTTAGCTTTTTGAAGCAAGCCATCACTTGTTGAGGACACACTTGGGGTGGCTGTAGCTCAGGAGGTAGAGCAGGTCATCTATTAATTGGAAGGCTGGTGGTTCAATCCTTGGTTGTTCTAGTCTGCATGCCAAATATCCTTATAACATGCTGGAAGCTTCAGGATTCAGTCAAATCCACAGAAAGAAAGTAAATTTTAATCACAACCACCCAATATACATAAGATATACATCTCCTTTTATGTTCACCTACTCTTTTCAGATCCCATCTAACCTTCCTGCTCCATTAAATGCTCATCCACGTTTCTCTCCTCTTTTCCAGCGATGCATTGACCACCAGACAAGGCCCTTCCAAGATGGAAGCCATGATACGATAAATAGAGCCAATATATCTGTAATCACACATTATTCTGCCACAGAATATATACATTCAATAATGTTCTGTCAATCTGCCAATAAACTATTTGCACAACTCTTTTGCTTCTTCTGTGAATGACAAACATGTGAACATAGGTCAAGGCACACTGCATGTCATATAGTGTTTGACTAACTACAGTACAGAAGTAATACACTTCTGGATCTCCTGCAGAAACTAAACCATTAAGAGCTCCATAAACCCATGTTCCAGTTGATTATTTTTGATTATATTCTTTGGGATTAACAATATGTAGTAACTATTACAGTACAATATTTCAAGACAATGGTGTTAAAATCTTGTGTTAGGAAGTTCATTATTTTAGTTTCTCATGTGCTTAATGCGTATTATTAGTTGTATTTAAAGGAAATATTTAATGTTTTAGTAAATTGGGTTTCTGGTCCAGAGGTAACTGCAAATTTTATACAACAGTTAGCCTAGCTTTGCACAGAGACTGTTAGCAAAGGGAAACAGCTGGGCAGCCATTCATAAACTACAGTTTTAGATGGACACTCTGGACACTTTATTAGGTGTGCCATGCTAGTACCCCTTTTGCTTTCAGAAATGCCTTAATTCTTCATGGCATAGATTCAACAAGGTGCTGGGAACATTCATCAGAGACTGTGGTCCGTGCTGACATGATAGCATCACACAAGTTTCTGCAGATTTTTTGGTTGCACATCCATGATGTGAATCTGTTCCACCAGATCCCAAAGGTGCACTGTTGGAGATCTGGTGACTGTGGAAACCAGTTTGAGATGATTTGAGCTTTGTGACATGGTGTGTTATCTTGCTGGAAGCAGCCATCAGAAGATGGGTACACTTTGGTCATAAAGGGATGGGCAACAATACTCAGGTAGGCTGTAGCATTTAAACGATGCTCAAAGTGTGCCAAGAAAATATCCCTCACACCATTACACCAACTGTTGACGCAATGCAGGATGAATCCATGCTTTCATGTTGTTTACGCCAAATTCTGACCCTACGATCTGATTGTAACAGAACTGTATGTATCTACAGGGGGATTAAATGTTAATGAAAAATTAAATTGGCGTATTAGCAAAACAACTGATTAAACTTTGTACATTTGTTAAACTAAGTGATTTCTCAGAGATGTTAATCTGAAAGTGTCAGTGGAACCTGCACCTGTTCAACTTGGCTGTTTTATTAAAGTGGACATGGCAGGAATTCCCCTTTCCATCATCAGAGCTTTCATTACTAACACGCTAAATGAGTTATTAAAAGATTCTTACATCATACATGTTGGCTGAGGTGGATACTAAGAGAAAACTCATCTGTTACGATGATGAATGACAGTGCTGGTATACTTGGTAATGCTAGCTCTGTTGCTACACATAGCGCAGATGGTAACTGAAGCAATGAAAGCAGAGCAGCAGCTTGTCTAGTATGCTAATCTCCCGTCAGTCTCCCTTCAAAGACCAGAAGTTTATCCACTATGCACGTGCACAAATAACCAGCTGCAAGCTGCTGGCCTCTCAGTTCAACAAGCTCCAGCCATTGTTAATAGGACACAGACATGCCCTTCAGTGACTCCGTTGTTAAGCTGCGTTAATTCTGCTTCCAGAGACAATAGCCAACTATAGCCACAAGATGGCTATGATATAAAGCATGGATGCAAACAGCCATGAGAGGTTTATGATAGAGCGCTTGCTGAAATGCTAGGAGAGAGATTGCTTTACTGTACATTTTAATTGACGTCAATGTTTAGATTTCACTAGACTAGTCTTGCTTGCCCTGACGGAACGCCACTGGACTAGAATATCTTACATCATCTACCTTGCATGACTCATAGGTCCATTCAACATAACAGTATAGTGCTGTCAAAGGTAGTCAAGTCAAGAGTAAGGGCCTAAAACTGTGCCATCATCCAGGCCAGTGTGTGAAACAATAGATAGATAGATAGATAGATAGATAGATAGATAGATCATCAATTTGCCTTTAAAGATGCACAGCAACAAGGACTAGACCCCCAAAGTGGCACCACCCATTATCAAAACTTCACACTTTTCACTTATGCAGTACACCGGCCATCACCCCCCACCCCTTGAAATATAGCTAATATCTTGCATTGGTGCCTTATGTTTACTAAATCAGCAGCACCAATACAAAAGAGGGTGGCATTGTAAGATCAGAGGATCTGCCAAGAGATACAGTTTGCACAGCTGTTAGTGGCTGTTAATAAACTCCAGGCTGGCAACAGCATTGTGTTTGATCACTTCAGCTGTGGTGGCCTGTATTAAAGAAAAAAACAACATAGCTACATGTGGCATTATTCCCATTGGAAAGCTCTTTATATGATTCAGTTGCTCTGAAAAAAAGCAAATAATCTCTCTGAAAAAAAAACAAAACAAAACTATTTTCAAGCCTGAATGATGCAAAACACATTTAGATTATGGAATAGATTGCGTTATAAATCACCTGAGTGCCTGGAGGCAAGAGATGAGTGTCTGCTATCTTTGTGTGCATAATCCTCTCCCTGAATGGATGTCATAAAAAGTGTGTTACTTACAATGTGATGAACTTGGGTCCCAACATAGCAGCTCCCATGGGCTGCTGAGGCTTTGTTTTGGATTAAGTGGTGCAGAAATGGGGGGATTAGACACCACACTGAAAAATAAGGGTACTGCAGGTGTGGAAATCTAGAACAAGCCATTAAAAGAGAAAGCACATTTATCTTTTGTGCTTAACCCATTCATTCCAACAGAAACACATGAGGAATATCATC
>VUQS01007419.1:31964-42711 GCA_015108495.1 Heterochromis multidens
ACTTTTTTTAAATTTTTGGAAAAAAAAAAAAAAAAAAAAATATATATATATATTGCTTTGTCACTTTCTTTATTTTGAATATGTATTTTTCTTCCACTTTTGAAATGCACCACTCAAGAAAGCTCAGGAGTGTTGGAGCCCCCAGGAGCCGAAGGGCTACATGTTCTATTCAGAGTCACTGTTCTCAAAGTTTGAAAAGAAGTCTGCCTGCCATCAGTTTGGATTCATAAACCAAAGCGTGGAAGATGTGACGGAGATGGGGAGGTGCAGGGGTGAGAGATGGGGGGGGAAACAAAGACGGCAGACAGGAATGCTTCTCAGCCTGCTGAGGAAAAACTGCCATCAGTGGTTGTATGTGAATTTAGGAAAAAGTGGATATACTTAAGCTTTGTCCGTGGCGGCTTGTCAAAAGGTGTGTGTATTGTGGCAGCAGCTATCCATCTTTTTGTTTGTGAGCTCAAAGAATTCCTTTTGCAGAGAGAAGAGTCACTGGCTTCCCTGGTAGAGTCAAGTGAATGATGCTTCTGATTGCATATCCATGTGGGGGGCTCTGAAAAAGAAACAGCCACATGTCACATCAGAAAACTTTTCTGATCATGTACTACTGCTCCGGACTGAGCAGAGATAAAATGCTCCTGACAGTTTTTGTTGTGTAACAAACACCAGGCCAGCCTATGAAATGTGACATTTACATGCAGACTTGATACACAAAGAGTCAGTCCACTGAGGCAGTAAAAACCTTCAGTGGACTTATATAGTTCTGGTTGTCGCAAAAGTTTTGTTTTGCCGTTTGATGTAGCACGCAGTTTTCTCCTGAACCGGTCTGATCGCTCCCATTACAGATTCAGCAAATGTTTTTGTTCAGTCAGCTTCCTCATTTGCAATGCATGCTGAGCTGTCAGGGGGCCACAATCTTTCCCTCAGTCTTTATCCTGCTTCCTCTCATCCATCCATTCTCCTTCGCCTCGCTTTTTCCTAAGTGGCCACCCACCCCCGCCATGACTTTGTTCACCAAATTAACCAGGGCACCTGCTGAGATTGGACCAGCCAGTGGAAAAGTCAACTTTAACCTCTTTTATTAATTGGATATCATGGCCTCTCCTATCGGTGTGAAGAGGCTACAGTGCCTTGGGAAAGTTTTTATTTATGTTGGCCTCCACATGCACACACTAAATTCAGCAGGTAGTGATTATATCAGATTCTGATTCTGCATTCATAATTGCAAAGTACAAGTGGGAATGTTGCTCACGTTATAAGCCTGCGTGGTAAAAGCTGTGATATCTAACAAGAGGAAGAGCCTACAAAACTCTGAGAAGTCTGTATCCTGTTGAAAGGGAAAAGGTAATTAAAGTTGTATAACTCTGAGTAATTGCTGTAAAAATAAAGTTAGCACTTCACTACCTTTAAACTTTAAATGCCTCATCACTGACAGCAGTTCTGAAGGATGTGCAGAAACATTTCTGTCTGCCGAGTTATTTTATGCTCAAAGTACTGGAGGGATTAGATGTCATGCAGTGACATGTTTAAACCATCATCTAATTTGTACTACCAATATTTATGCCTCTTCAGGACCAGAAGAAAAATAAACAAATTTAATAAATAAATAAAAGACTTATTTGATCCTTTTATGTTTGCAATATTGAGTAAGTCTAATGAGGCATTGTGGCTGAGGTCCTGGGCACCATGTGGTTCAGCAGAGCCTTTGAAAGGCGCCATTCACAGACCAAACTGAACTCAGGCCAACCCCAATTGTGCCTTTTCGTTACATCCAAACATCTGTGGTGTCCAAAGAACATCCTGGAGGAGACTGGTCTGTGGAAAAATAAACCATTCTGTGCGCCCCGTGCCTTCCTCTGCCCCAGTCCTCACTCTGTGCCTCTGGGAGACACAAGCCTTTCATTCAGATTTCCCCTGCACAGCCAGTCTTGGCTTAGTCAGTTGTATTGTGTCTCTGTTGGTGCTCTGTTCCTGCGTTCAAAGGCAACAATTCTAGTTGCATCCTGCCCTCTGAACGAATGCACTCACAAGAACTATGTGATGTGATCGAATTGTGTTTGTATGGACTCTTACTGTGCAGCACTGTGCTTCACATAATGAGTTTCTCAAAGTTTAACCTGCCTAGAGTCATTTATCATTAATATGAATGAGTGGCAATTGTTGGACAGATGCACAGAAAAACTTCTAAAAAAAAAATAGAAAAAAAAAATGTTTGGATTAAATGTCGATGCCAGTCAAGCAAATTCTTATCATGCAGCAGCCCTAACCTTGGCACTGACAAGTATTTCATGTCTCCCGTTATTTATTATGTGTCACGGCTCAGTGGTTTGTTTTTGTCCATGTGGGGGAGCTGTAAGGCTACCCAGGAGCACTACAGTAGTGCACAACTGTAGTGCTTCTCTAACTCCGCACCTCTGCATCTATATCCTGTGAGACTACTGCAGAGCTACCTGAGAAATCTTGCAAATCTGGTAAACAGAGCTGCAAAAAAAAAAAACTCAAAAAGTGCTGACTCTCAGACTTCAGGCTGGTATTTGTTCCCTGTGGGAAACAATCCTAAATATACTGTATGGTTCCTATACCTGTGTTGTTTCTTTGCTCGATTCTGCTCTCTATAGTCATCAGAATTTCTCTACTTTCTTCAGTCCAGCTGTCTGTACAGTAGAAAAAAAAAAAAATCTTTACTTTCAGCTATTCTGTCTATTGCTGGTTTGGAGCTATAATACAGGCATTGCTAGTCTGCATATGTGGCACCATTTCAGGGAGAAACCTGCTGACTGTATAACAGCTCCATTTAGTCTAGTTATTTTATGCAACTAAGTAGCATAAATATATGAAGCATAGAAAAAGTCTAGAAAAAATTGAGTTTAATTGTAAGTTAAGCATAAATATCCCAGACTTCTGTCCCAAAGTCTGTTTGGATTCATGAATGCATGTGTGTGATTATGTAAATAATGTTTACATATTTTTGGTGGTGTTCCTGTGGATGTGCTCAAACTATGTTTGTGCATCTGTTTCACAGGTTTGTATGTGCATGTGCATGTGAATATGTAGGTTGGTGGCAGATGCCTCTCAGCATGTGAAAATGCCTTGGGTTGAATGTTTCCAGCGAAAGTAAAAAGAGAAGGAGACCACTGGAGAGCAACAGACGCAGTTTCTGGCTGAGGAAGAAAAAAAAAAAAAGGTTCAAATATTTTCTCTGTGTCTGTGGGAGAAAAGAAACTCATAGCAGCGAAAACAACAACAAATGATCAACAGAACCTGCCTTTTTTTCCCCCGCCATCCCTCTCACTCTCTGTTTCCACTAGTCTCACATTGTCAGACCTTATTCCCACACTACATTTACGCAGTTCCATCGCAGCAGAAATCTCCAGAGAGGCTTCATTCGAGTAAAAGATATCTTCTGCTGTTGGTTTTTCTATCTGTGTAGATCACATGGACCCCAACCAACCCAGCCCTGGTGAATATGAGAGGGGTTTGTTAAAGTCAATAAGCAAACAGACTATTATATATATTTATGTGGATGCCACATACTGTTCTACAGCCATAATAAGATTCTTTAGAGGTCTGACAAGCTAAACAATATAGATTGTTTTGTGAAGTATCAGTGAGAGAAATAAGGTGTTTGGGAAAGTCAAACAGTTTTAGATTAGCAGATTCTTGTTCCTGCTAAATAAACTAAACAGGATATCATAACTTTAGGGAGAAAAAAGAAAATTGAGGGACAAAAATGAAATCCACTTGCTTGGTTGATTTATTCACAAGATATTGGTTTTTTACATGTCAGGAAGGATTTTATAACACACGGCTGGTAAGATGAAAGATAAAAATAAATGATTTTCATTCAGAGGGCACAGAGCTAAGTTCAAAATTCACTGTATATTGTATGAAGGAAGAGAAAATTGCACATCCATTCACACTGGAGCCATCCGAGGCATTAACATAAGGCTCAGAGTGGGAGAGCATGGACTGAAGTGGGCATGATTATTTAAAATGGAAACTTTTTCACCCTGAAACTTGTTACTATTAACTGCAGCAGTGTGTAGTGTTACATTATTGAACTCAAGGCTGGTCTGGGATCTGAAGTGGGCTGGAGAGGATTTGCAGATTATGCCGGGTTCAGATCTCGACCGGGATCCCCGCCAAGTCTCTGTTCCCGTTATTTTCATATCAAACTGAATGTGAGAAAAGCCTGACGTGACACATGACATATTTTTCTCCTTTGGCCTTACAGCCTCTTTATGATTTGCCACTGTTAAAGAAACGGGGGGGCTGTCCTTAAGAGCTGAGTGCATGCATTGGTATTGCAACATTAATGAACATAAAGGCTGTAGAGTGGAATGAGTCCTGTACAGAGATGTAGCGTGTGCTTCTGACAAAATGCTTTTAGACATGTTCAGTCTTGCCAGGATTAGTGAGACTGTTTTATTCTGCCTTACCCTAATCAGACTGTTAATTTCCATAAAAAATTAAAGTCTCTCTTGTAATTTTTTAAAATATTATTTTTTGCCTGTGACATCCAAAAAGGCTCACATAGACAGCTGACTCTGTATCTTGTGAGCATTCATCTCCTATGAGCAGCCATCCCCCTCGAGGCTCTGAACTAATTGTGTAGAGTTCCTGGCTGAGGCAGTGGAGCCCTACTCCTACGAAGTGGGAGGCGCATGTTCACTTCATCTTCCTGCACTGACAGTTCCGTGCTTCTCCACACGTCAGCATCTTTGAGCTAAAGTGTAGTAAACAGAGAAGGTAGGGGAAAGAGGACGGGCTTAGCAGAAAACTTGGGAGTTCATCGTGTCCTTGTAACTTTATTGACTGACAGTGCAGAGCTGAGGTGTTGCTCAGCGACTGGAGACAGCAGCTTTCACCTCTTATTGTCATCATGCTGATATGATGGGTAGGCCACATCCAGAGAACTCCCGGTATTGCATGTAATACAGTGATTGGTGGCACAATGAAACGATGCTGTGCAGGATGTTTGCGAGTGCTGATTAGAGCTCATCCAACCCCCCCAGCCCCCCGGGGGGGTAATTTAGTCTGGAGAGAATTTGTCGGGCTCCCACTCTCATTCAGAGTAAGTAAATGTTTATAAAACCGTCAATCACTGTTGAGTCAGCTTTCACCAGCTAACAGTTACAAACATAATTGACTATAATGCTGTGGCTGGATGTGAAATGTGACTCTTACTGGGGGGATTCAATAAAACGTGGAGTCTTTTTTTTTTTATTAGATGTCTGTGCATGCTCTACACCAGGCTAAGCCCACTATCTTCTCCTCTGAAGTGCAAATGAGTCTATAATTAGATTCCACACGTGAGATGCAGAGCACTCTACAGAGACTGCAATGAATAGCCACAAATACTGCAAATAAGATGATTTACATAACTGCAAGAACAAATAAGTTTGCTGGGAAAAGGAGGGAGGATGCAGTGTATACAGTAAAGGCTGACACCTTTGTAGTTGCGGTGCAGTGGTTGCAGGTAACCTTTTCATTTTATCTGCAGACATCTGCATGACGTTAAGCAATCACTTAATGGTGAGCTGGTATGGACTTTAATGACTACACTTTGCTTTAATTAGTGCACGCACACGGGGGGATTTAAAGCATTTAAAGGCAACTGGAGTAATGAATTTAGCTGATATCGCCACGGTGAAGGTGCAAACTCACACAATACCAGTCCCTCCCTTTCTCCCCTCTCCCCCCTTAACACTTACATACTAAATGCAGCATGACAAACTCTTGCAGGAGATTTGGCATGTTGGGTGCGCAATCATCCTGTAATGTATTCTTTTTCTGTCTTCCCCAGCTTCCTTCCTGCAAACACTCAAAGTGCCACGCAGAGGAGATATGGCATACCCATCTAAAATATGTGTGATGTAGACTTCCGTGGGCACTGTAGTACCCCTCCTGCAATATGACCTGTGCCAGCACACCCTCATGTACTTTTCATAAGTTGCTGGTACTGCACTGCAGCTTGGTTCTTGTCCAAATAACAGCATTGTATCTAATTGGTCCTCACTGTTGGAGCCTGGCATCAACTAGAATTCTTAAAAGCTCCAGTTAGAGTGCATAATGGCAAAGAATAGATCATTTATGACTAGAAAGAAAAAGAACTGTTTTTCACCCTCGGATGCCCAGATATCGTGACACTCCTCTCAGCCCGGTAGCTGTTGGTAAGTGTCGGCACCAATCTAAATTTGCTCTCTCAGTGGGAGCAAATGCATGCCTCTTTATAGTCCCCCTTTTTTTTCTGAAAAAGGGTCCAAATGTTGGGGACATTCCCAAATTAGCACTCTGAGTGCTGTGGCACTGAAGTGAACCATTTGCAAAATTTAAAGTAGCTGCTAGCAGTTCTATTCAATTAGTGGCACACTGTCAAGAGTTCACAGCCCAAAAGTGAGGCTTTCAAATGTTTACTGCTGTATCAAAATGGAATTAAAGTAACCTACTAGAAAAAATGCTCTGCTTTTTAAGTACAAAGAATAAATGCCCATAATTTGCAGCAGTCCTTTTTATGACTCGCTGGTTGTGGAGGAATGCGGAGGAATGATGAAGCTGACTTTTTAACAGTCACTTTTCAAGCTGGGGACATGTGTTTGATACTCAAAAGACAGACTTTGTATGGAGGATCACTTCAATGAGCCTTTTTCCCCCCTCTAATGGTACTTGAAAGCTCATTCTTTTTCTCTGAACAGCAGAGAGTGATCTTTGAGATGCACTCAAAAAGAGCCAACGTGAAGTATGCCTCATGTCAGAAGCTTAAGGACATCAATTTGCTGGCTCGCACACTTAACCGTGATGGTTCATTATGTACTGATAAGGACCATTCTGAGCAAGGATGATTGTTTATGGCTGAGATGGATGGAGCATTTTAATTGGTAAACAGAGAACCTATTGAGACATCATTGAGCAGAATGACAATGCAGCTCAAGACCTCCTGTCTTTACTGCATTTAATCAGGACATGCGGTGATCAGACTGCTACATTAGTATGCTACCTTTGTGTGAACGTGGGTGTTAACTGTGTACTAACAAGCATTTGGAGATTCATAAATGTGTGCTTGTGTGGAATTGTGATAATGCAGCGTCTTATTTATATGTCGAGAAGTGCTTTTAACCAGAAAAGCCTTGAGCTACTAAGAAAGGTCAGCCTGTATGTGCCAAAAAATACAACACACCTATGAAATATAACCCTCCACTTGTTGACCCCATTAAATGTCCAATAAGTTTATTGCTGCCTCGCAAGAGCCGCGTGACCTGAATGCTGCTCCAACTGGAGGCCCAGAGGCACAGACAGCATAACATCATTACCAATGCAAGGGAATACAAAACAGCCTGACAGGTTTACAAGTTCCTTTGAGTTGCGAGAGCAAAAAAAAAATAAAAAAATGAAGGGAAGAAGGCAGCAAAGGGTATACCACAGATTGTTTCTTATGCTTACAGCTTGTCCCTGCATCTCTCCCCTTATGTCTTTAGGCCGGCTAAGGCACCTCTTTGCTGCGCAGCATGAGCAAATGAAAAAGTAACCTTAACCGATTTCTAAAGATGACTTCAGGCATAAGGGAGACCTGAATAGATGTGCATGGAGAGCCTCTTAACTTTTACATTACCCCTCCACACCAACTGAGCAGCAACACCACCCTTTTTAATACTTTGTCCTTGGATAATTATAGCCAGCAGCACAGGGTTAATTGAACTGAAAAGGTTATTCAGTTGAGTTTAACTGAAGAGCTGAGCTACAGAGTGGAGGTGGTGGTGGGGAAACAATAACGGACGGCAGGAGGACTGGATCCTTTTCTGCAAGCCCTCTCAAGCCAATTTATAATTTCCTACTTTATTCATTTGCTTGAAGAGCTGATGATAAAGGGTTTAAATTTACAAAAGGTATGGATTTACTATTAACTTTCACAACGTGTCGTCTGTGGACTCAACATGAGCCGAATCTAAAATTGTGCTTCAACAAGGGTGCGTTAAAACCAATTAAATTGGAGCACCAGTAGGTTCTGTGAACAATTTTGTTTTTTTGGTTGTGTACAAACAAAGAAATTACATTTAACACTGCACTAAATATTTTCCTATTATTAAAAAACAATACTTGTTCCTCACTGGCAGCACATTATTGCCAGCAAATAACCTATTTAGTAGGTTTCACTACTCATAATCCATTAGCCAACTGGAATCACAGTTGACATCTTTTCTTTTTTTAAAAGAATATGCATACACATATGGCAGCGGTGTAAGAAACAAGGACAAGGATGTTCTTATTTTAGGACACTTTTATTTACAAAGAAAATTAGGTGATTCCCATTCTTCTGCGTCGACAGAACTCTGATGGATAAATATGTTCCAGCTGCCAACCTGCAGGAAAGAACAAGAAAATGGGGGAAGAAGCGATAAGATGACTTGCATACGTCAACTGTCAGAAAAGCAATTTCTGAGTAAACACCAGTGACGTGAAAATGTGACAACAACAAGCCTGACCCGCTCCCACCTGATACACATCAATGTCTGCAATAAGCTGTCACATTAACTCGCTGGAGTGCAAGCTTATCTGCACAACATAGCAGCAATATGAACCCACATGACATTTGTTACTGTCACTCTCAGACATACAAGTAATTTATTTAAGATATGCCACAGCGGGAAAAAGGCTAAAGAGGTGGCGTGAAAGACTGCGATCATCTGAGGTCACTATACAAACCGATGCTGAGGTAAATGCCACCATCATTCTGACATTTTACCAAAAAGCAGATGGGCTGGATAAAAATGGCAGATGTAATTACCTTGAAGGCTGAGTTACAACACTGGGCCATTTTACTTCTTCAGGATCTGATGTCTGACGACAATAAAGGGGAATGCAAAGCCACTGCCGAAAAACAGCACCATCATTCCTAGCAGACGCCACTTGTTGTCCACAGAAAACGGCAGGTTCTGTAAAAAAAGACGAGACCATTACATGTTGAGAAACGCTGTTTTTTTTGTTTTTTTTCCCCCCCCCAATTCCACAATGTAGAAAATATTTAAACCACAATTGACGTCACACTTATATATGTCCAGAATTACATACCAAACAATATTACAGAGCATCACAGCGCATGTTAATATTACAAAGAAGCTACAGCTTATTACAGGTCAGGGTAAAAGACCAGTTCAAGCTCAGGGTCTGTGTGTGATTTAAAAAAAAAAAAATAAAATAATGAACTAAAGCTCCCAGAGCAAAGCTTCTTTAATGTACATGTAACCAAAATTTACATGCAGTTAAAAAAAATCCAACATGTACAATAATGCGCTTGAAAAACTGGCAAATTTGGGTCATGGTTCACTAGTACAGAGGGTCAACTCTTAGTTAAGAGCAGCTCTCCAGGGTCCTCTCTGACCTTAGCAGCAGGAGGCGGAAGCACAGCCTGTACAGGAATTAAATTTAGATTCCCGTTTAGTGAATAGATCTACAATTTGGTGTTAACAAGACTTTTAAGTCCTCTAAAATAAATGCGAACATTTGAGATATTTCTCAAAGTTCTGGTGGATTTTCTACTGCGATTATTGGCTAGGAGGCTTCACCGGTGTTCGCCAGTAACTGACTAGCCAACAGCTCGCAGTCCCAATCATCAAACCTGCCCTTGCTACCACACGTTTGAATGTTCTGTTACCAGAAATTGGAGATAATGTAGATGAAAAATATAAAATAATATAATTTCGGCTACTTTGGCTCCATCTCCAATGGACTGACAGGCGACTGACAGGCATGACCTCCAAGTAGCGCTAGCTAACGACAGGCTGTGCGTACACACAAGGCCGCGTCGTAAAACACCACCGTTAAGGCGGAACTGCTGCTTTCAGGAGGTAGTCTCACCTTTCCTGGTCCTTCAGCATAGTGTGAAGAACGAACAGCAGAAGTTGCGAATCGCCTCACAGCTTGTCCGAGCATTGTGGTAGCCTCTCCTGTGATTCAGCACACCTAAAAAGAGTGCGACCTTCTTGTTTCAGCGGTGAGCCGTAGAGCAACGCAAAGAATTATGGGAAATAGCAAGGACGCTATGGCGCACGGGCAATGTAGTTCTAATACACCCGAAGCGACTACAGGTTGATTTTTTCCCCCCTTACTTATTCTATTTTAGTCCAGGAAATCTCCAGAATGACATATCGAGTGATCCATTGGTTACAAAAATTTAAAACTGTCATATTATACATACATAGTATCATGAACATTTTGTGTAGATTAGAATTTGATCTGTTCACACTATAATCACCTTTGAGATCTTTCATCACAGAGAGAAAAACGTTACACACACTGCTATATCATATACATACAGACAAGGACATCAGTTTGCGGTTATTCTGTTATCGTGGGATTTCAAATGTGAAGGAGCCCATTCCTCTAAGAACAACATCCGTTAACCACAGTGGAGATAAAATGGGTAAGGATGGTTATGCTGCTCACGTTGTTTAACGTGTGTGATTGACACTGTTTCAGAGTCAATTACTTCTTCTTTTTTTTTTTTAACTCCAGGTGGAGGTAAGGCAGCAAATATTGCTTTCTTTTTTTAATCTTTATTTGAAAGTACTGAGAGATAGCGATCTGGGGATTAATTTAACTTCCATGTGTGAGCGCGTGTCCTTGTGGGCTTCATTGGAGTAAAAAGTATTGTTTGATAAGCTATCTGCATTTTTCAGCTTTTGTCACAAACATATCACTGCTAAGGAAATACTGAGAGAGAGAGAGAGGGGGGGGGGGGGGGGGGGGGCGGAAT
>VUQS01007422.1:8349-24303 GCA_015108495.1 Heterochromis multidens
AAAAAAACCAACACTTAAAAAAAAAAAAAAAAAAAATCCCAGCTATGATGATGAGCAGCTCTGTGATTGCTTTAATACCTTTAATCAGGGAGGTGCGTGTCATTAGTTAAAACCTGGTCACTGTTGGTGGAGGATAGTCGGGGCATAGTAGGCATCTGATAATCATCATTTAGTAAGCGCTTAACTGGTGAGATCAGGTGACAGAAAAGTACCTTTTTACATAATAAATGCAAACTGTAATTTCTTGCAACCGTCTAAACCAGTCTGAGTTGTGCAGATGTTTTGCAAGATTGACATTTCTGGCTGAGTATGAACAAACAGTTCAGGTGGATAAGGTGACTTGTTTCCAAGGGCTTTTGTGCTGTCTTCGATTTCTGTCAGGTGACCTTGCTCTCAGGCACAGCAGCCAGCTGTTCCTGCTATAGGCTGTGATCAGATGGTCTGACTGACTGAGAGCTGGATAAAAGCAAGGAAGTTGTAATATGGACATGACATCAGGGTTATTATGTTAAATCTGCAGTTGGATTCATCATGATGGGTTTGATCCATTTACTGGGTAAAACAGCAACCCTTTTTTGTTTTGTTTTTTCAAAGAAGCTGGCTGTACAGTAGATCACTCCCCTCTTGGCTCTGTTTGGCTGAGCCTTTGAACTCCCCCTATAACTGATGTGGCCTACTGTATCTGTCCTCCTCAGCTGCTGGTGGAGATCGATGAAGCTCAGAGCCTATAGCTTGAAAAGTGCCCCCATAGAACATAGATGTGATTAGCACACTTAAGCTCCTGCAAACAGCCAATCACCATTCCTGAGAATTAATTACATCCTACATGCTGTGGTTGTATATGCCAGTCATCTCCTGTTTAGACACACGTCAGGTTATTAATATGTGGATAAATCAGGGACAAACATGCTTTTTAGCAATATGTTACATTAAATGATCTGGCATTACATGTTTCACAATATATATCGAAAACAAGAGACATGAGCATTTTAATGTGGTTAATTATCAAAGTATGATTGTTCTTTTTTCTCTTTACTTTGTAGAGAAGCTGCATGCATGTTTCAATATGTTGTGGCCCATCGAATATATTTCCACAGATTTTTGCCATATTTTAAATTTCGTTTAATATATTTAAAAGCAATTTTTGAAGGATTTTCTGATATCTAACAGATTGTTTGAGAATTTCATCTGCAAACTGTAATAGCTGCTGTAGATGCAGGTGTAAATAATTTAAATTAATGACCGCTCCCCATCAAGATTTATGTTCAAGATGTCGATATGAAGTGTCTAATGTGCTGCTCAGTCCATGTTTTGGACCTCTAGTAGTATCATTATCAATATTTCACAGTATACAGGGAAGAACTAAAGCATGTTTGGTGATTGATTTTCTTCCAAGAGCAAAAAGAAGTTTAAAATAATCACAAATTACCACACTTTCTCCTCCCAGTGTGCATTTATGATTACGAGCCTCTCCTTCACTTGTCCAGAGAGTATAAGCCATTATTGTGCTCTCAACCTTGAAGTTGCCCACCCCCCACCCCTGTTATCAGCACAAGGCCATCGGCTTTTACCTCAGTAGTAGTGATGCCCTTCCATTAGTCACCCCACCTTATAAAACACCCTTGCGGGCGTGCTGCTCTCTCTGGGCTTTTCAGTCTCATCGTATTTCCTGTCCTGTTTTTGCTTTTGTCTAGAATCTCTTAACGTAATTTTTATTTATTTTTCATAAAACCATTATCCTGGTCAGTCTTACCTACGAGCTGCTCTGTGTGCATCTGCTATTAATGGCCATTGAGCAGTTCAGCCAGAGCAAATGGGGCTTAAGTGCATTGTTCAAGGTCACATTTGTAGTGGTATTTGAGCGACGGGTATATCAAATTTCTCCACTGACATTACATTATCGGAAAAATCAAGTAAAAAAAATGTATATATACTATTGTTATGCTATTTAGTATTTATCTTCATTTATTTTTTATGTGTTGGATGTTTGCCGTCAGTCCTTTGCTGATTTGGTTGGCCATTTGTACACTCATCTCTGCTCTGCTGCAGAACCTTAAAACAACATGTTGAACTATCGAGTTCTCATATGTGGGTCTGTGTTGTTCTTTCAGCTTTTTGTTACACCTAGGCTGTTGTATAGGTTGGTATGTTATATTTTATATGTGATTTCCTGCTTTGTAGTGCTTTGAATTGTGCTGAAAATAGAGTTTCTGTTAGTTTTTCCTAAAGAATTTTTCAGTTCAACTGTTTGAATGGATAATTACACCCACCAAGGAGGTTAAGTGATCAGCTTAGTTTGTCTGTTAGCAGGATTTCTCAAAAAGTTATGGATGTACTGTACAAAAGTCTTTACCCACCCCTCATTCCAAGAAAGTTTTTCTTGGGACATTGGCTGCTTTTTCACTCATTTTCAGCCCAATCCTTGCACCTGACCATTTTCAGACGAATGTTTTTTTCTTTGTTTGTTAAACCTCTTAACAATTCAATTCAATTCAGTTCATGAGCATGCATCAAGAGATCAATTCAGTTCAGTTTTATTTATATAGTGCTACATTACAACAACAGTCGCCTCAAGATACTTTATATTGTAAGGTAAAGACCCTACAATATAAAGCAGTTATTAACACTGACCTATGAATCATCCAAGCATAAAAACACACCTAACTCCAGGGATGAGTCAGTGTTGTTTCTACACATAACAGACAACTTAGCAAACAACCAATTTTAAATTGTATCTTTACGCACTTTGTTACTAGCAGCCTGTCACAAAAACACATAATTTGTTTCCATTTCTTTAGTTGAATCTTTGAAAAATGCCAAAGATAACACAGTCTGATAGGAAAACATTTTTATTTTTGCACCAACAAGTGATTCCCAAAGAGCTATTAGTTGAAAACTTGGCATATCTTGGCATGGTGTGCAGCGTGTCCTTAAAATATTTGAGGAAACTGGACAAATGGAGGACAAAAGAAGAAGTGGTAGGCCTAAAAAACTATCTACAGCAGATGAACAGTATCTGAAAGTCCTGTCCAAGAAACAAGAAAAAATCCAGCAAAGAACTGACACAGGAGCTGAGAGATGCATCTGGCCCTTCAGTTAATCCACTACTGTCCCATCAGAAATGGTCTCAATTGAAGGGTGTCTGTGAAGAAGCCATACTTAAGGAAGGGAAATGGGGAAAAAAGGCTGAGGTATGCCAAATTACACAAGAACTGGACTGAAAATCAGTGGCAACAGGTCAAATTGCATTTCAGCCAGTGGTGTTGGGGATCTCTTAAAAATGGATGGAATTATAAACGCAGAAAAGTGCCATCAGATTTTGATCCACCATCTGGACAGCATCTGATTGGCAATGGCTTCATTTTTCAGCATGACAATGCTCCCAAACACACTGCCAATGCAGTAAAAGCATACCTGGATATAGAAAAACACATTGCACATATTTCAATAAATCACTGCACCTATTTCCCATTTTCCTAGCAAAATATAAGGAAATGAGGGGTGGCTTAAGACTTTTCCACAGATATCCTTCTAGATCTAGGGGCTCAAATTAGACATGGTATTGAGGGAAGTTTCGCCCTTAGCTGAGGTAATGTTTTTGTTCTTTCATGCCTAGACCTTATTATCACTATCACTGTGAAGAAATACCAAAATATTTTTGTAACTTATAAAATCAGTTCTGCATTTTATTATATGCTGTATCACTAATGAAAGTCACAAGAATTTTGTGAGCCTGAAAAATTATGGATAACTTTATTTGTTCTGGTTATCAATTCTGAAAGTAATTTCTTTCTGGATGACTTGAAGTGACTTATCAACAAAGAAAGTCTACCCCCATATGCACTAGTACATGTCTGATTTTTCTCCACTTCCTGCTTTGCCCCCACCTTTCCTTGACCAATTTTCACTTCCTACACAGCGTACCTGTTTCAGTGCAGTTTTATCTGGATGATCAGTGGTGGATAAAAAAGGAGGCATGGCTCCATTCTGCAGTAACCCAATCTGATGCTTCCTTCTCATCCGACCACTGGAGAGGACTGCTCATGCTGCAACGGCACGACCCTCTGCCTCAGCACTTTTCTGTCTGTCAGTGTGTTTGTGTGTTTATGTACTGTATGTGCGAATGTGAGGGTCGGCGTGCGTGCGCATGCATGTGTCCTGGCAAAAGCCTGAATAATTGATGAGCAGTGGAAGGAGTGAAAGCACTGCCGGACGGGACGGTGTGTGTGGGAGTGTGTAGAGATGGGGGAGAGGAATACAGTGAGGCAGCAGCCTGGCTACGATGGGCTCTGCAACTACGCCCAAAAAATCACCTCCTGCTTCGGACTAGATGGTAAGAGAGGGAGAAAGATGAAGAAGAAGTGGGGGGAGGGTGTTTTGTCTCGTGTTGATGAGGATGGAGACATGGCAGAGGCTATGTGAATGTGTGTGGTGCATTTTATGTGCTCTACTGATTTTCTGCTGCGCAGGGACAGCAATCTTGTTTTTCTAAGCGTGCTGAGTTGCGAGTGTGTGGGTAGTTGTGGCAAAGCTACCACAGAGTGGATGACAATTGGAGGACAGTGCCTCATTGCAGCAGAGTACTATGTCCTCAGCTACTCCCAGGTACATGTGTCCTCATGTGTGGGTGTAAGATTGTACATGTTCTTACTTATACCTCACTGCCACACTTTATCTTTTGCCTGTAATGAAAGTCTAGCTGTCTGAATGAAGATGTGGTTGCAAGCAGACTCCAGATGAAGTAAAATTAGATAAGTACCTGATGGAAATAGCACTAAACTTAGCCAATCTAACTCCAGCTATCCTGTCTGGGCACCCTCTCAGACAAAGAGGAAATTCATTAAATTTGAAGTGCAGGCCAAGCCGGGCATCTCCAGACTAAAAGGATATATTGTGCTTTGTCACTGTCTGCTATGGTCTTCATCAATCTGCGCTACTCTGGTTTAATTCTTTTGTGATACGTGTGATTAGCCTTATCTGCTTGATGGATATAAGATGTCAGGAGGGAGTTTTCTGTTTTACTGCACTTGGTTGAAATTCTGTAGAAATATGTTTAAGGAATACGCAGCAATGTCCTAGCAACACTGTGTCAACAAAACTATTATATTTTCGGTCGGTTTAAAGCATTAGTGGGTTATCGTTCTTCTGCATTATCTGTCTTTTTGCCTCCCACCAGGACATATCAGTGGCTCAGAATTTACCTCACGAAGAACTTACATTTCCAAGGAATGTGAATTGGGCTCAAGAGCGCTTGTAAAAATGAAAAAACATTGTGCAAGTCTTTGCAAAAGCAAATTTGACTCAACATTAGATGGTCTAAAGATTAAAAACCCAGAACATGTGTTTTTACTGAGTTGCAGCTTCGAAAATCCTACTGATGTAGTCGTCAATTTCATCGGCTAATGGAGGAATAATGCTGCATTTTGACTCTAATACTAATGTAGTTACAGTATCTTTAGATTTCATTGATCCTGTTGATGAGGAACAGTGAATTTGTGCATTCTTGCCTGCTGGAATGACCTTGCTGGTTGTTGACCTTGTAAAGGACTGGCAGACTCCCAAGGCAATCCAACCCTGAAAGCATGCTTCGGGCCAGTGTAACGCTCTACACTGATCCATTTGGTCTTTCTGTGGATGAACTTAACCTGATGCAAAGTGCATTCAAAAATGATCTTGTTATTTAGCGATGTAAAATTTAAAATGTAAAGACAAACCAAACCCCACCCAGAAGATAATCATGGCTCGACGTCAGCCTTAAGCAGCTTAAGGCACCAAGCTGGTTGAGCTGAAGACACTCATAGTGTAAGCTTCTCTCCCTACGTCTCACTCTGCTCCACCTGAAGCAGAGTGTTGGTCATACCTGCTACCTGCTGGTTGGCGTGCCCACCTCAAGATGGGCACCTGAAGTGATGGATGGAGGGACCCTAACAAAAGGAGGTTCAGTGGGTCTCATGGACAATGTGAAGATTCAATGATGCAGTCTTTTAAATTTAACCTTCAAGCTTCCTTTGTTTCGCTTTTGTGCCTCTGTGAACACCCCTCATTACCGATGTCCAAGGTTAAAAGGATTTCAGAGCGAGTCTGAGTCCAACACTGGCTGACGTCTACCTGCAGTGCTTCGCCCTTCTCTGTGGGACGGTTGAAGGAGAGCAGGGCACCATGCCCACTGTGCCCAACCTCAACAGCCTGAGTAAACTGTGCAGCTCCAGCCGCAGCCAAAGTGTCAACCGTGTCCGAGTAAAACGCAAGAGCTCGGTAAAGCGTATGTCCATCATCGAGGATGGACATGTGGCTGAAGTCCTGTACCTTATTCCTAAACAGTACATGGAGCAGCTTCCGTACCTCAACCCTAATGACTATTATCTAAGTGAGAGGCTGAATGATGTCGCTTCAGGTAGGACAGGTTACAACATATTGATCAGTCTGTTTGAAGCATTTATGAACTCATCTTCTGTTATAGGTATCCATCCCTGATGTGGCTGACTTGCCCATGTAATAAAAATTAACTATAATGATACTACCTTATTCAATAAGAGCAATAAAAGCTTTCCATTAACGTGCAAAAATAGTGCAAGTACACTGTGCATCTACTTTAAGACACTTTTAACTGAAATTACTTTTGATTTTATTTTTCTTCCCATCTTCTCTGCTAGCCACCCTTTTAGCAGTTGTTTTATACAACAAAAGGCTCTTATTTTAGCCCTCTATTGCAGTCTGGCTGCTCTGTTTGTGAGTAGGTGTCTCAAAGTGAATTGATTAGTTGTTGCTCAGAGATTACTTTGTTCTAATTGGATGACAGCGTGTGACTACACCTCTTGTGGCTTTCCACATCTGACCTATGTTTCTATGTGCGAGCCTCCCATGCAAGTTACTCAATGATAACACCCAATACCAAAAAGTCTTACTGAAAATGTCAAAAATGTAGGAATATTCATTATCATGCTCTCTATACTTACATAATGCAAAACCATATGCAAGGGCAGACCTGCTGAAGTTTGCCAAGCCAACAGTACATGAGGAAGTGACATGGTGGCTTACATCAGGATTAGAACATGGGCATTAATACAAATTGAGATTTCCAGACCTTATGCATTCTCTGACTGCATGCCAGGCAAAGTAGTAAAAACATCATTGCTTGGCACTGAGTTGTCTGTAAAATAAATACTGCAAACCGCATGGCAGCAGTTCCCTTCAAATTTTGGAGCTTCCAGCTTTAAGAAGGTTGGTTTCTGAAAACTGACCCCAGATCAAAGATCACAAAGATCAGTTATTACCTGCCAGTTAAAACCAATCAGAGACAGTGACATTCAATAACTGCTTATATTTAGTGGCTGCTGCTTTATATATATATATATCTTTTTGGGACTGGAAAAATTCTATGGTATTCATGAGATCAGATGTTTGTAAAAAGCACTCACAAATGAACAATAGTCATCCTTTTATTCAGCCATAACCTTTCCTGGAGCCTCTTTATTGCTGGACCCGACACAAGCTCTCTGTTCCCACACCATAAACAGTCCTGCATTATTCCACTTGATGATTGTTTGTTTGAATGTGAGTGGCACTAAGCCTCCTTTCCAAGTGCTGTTTTCCAGGGGTCACCAAATATTTCATCGATTTCTCAAACAAACACGAAAATAAGTTAAGTCTCGTGTGGGTTGTGGGTAAGAAAATGTGGTTTTTGTGTTTTGGTAAATTGTTAAAATTCTCACAAAAAGAATGTCAGTGAGGTTGCTTGTAGGAAAAATATAGTTCAGTGTGTTCAGGGCAGCAGCATAACAGTAATGTTAATGTAGAATGGATGAAATACACTTTAAAGAAGTGAACCAGGTTGCACAGGATTGCTGTTCAAAAGGTTCTCACTGTTTTGTAACCTGTTTTAAAATAGAAGCAAGCCAGTGAAGTGCCTGTCATTATCCAGCGACAGAGAGTTAATTAAGTCTGTCTGTGCTCCTAAAGAGTTGAAGAGTGCATCCTAGTTATTTGTCTTCTTTGTTGAGTTTATAAAAATCTAGATATCATCATTCAGTGCACAGAGTGTTTAGAAATGCATATCTTTCTTATGCTTTTTTATACATTTATGTGTATGTGCGTGTGTGTGTAATATGTGTGTCTGGCATCCTGCAATCCTAATTAAAAGCCCGGGGATAACTGTGCAGCCTGTCCTCACTTTTGTTTACTGTACGTGTGACTTTTTTGGAATATAATAATTTTTGCCACTTTGGCTGTAGTCTGAAACCATAAGGCAAATTACTGACTATGATGTTATATGATAACAGCACTTAATCTGCTAATTTACTGGCTAAGTTATTAATGGACAGTCAGACATGGATCATTCATAGGTGAGCCAGATACAGTAGAAACCTTTCATCCATGGATAATAGGCTTTGCTTCTAAGGAATTCCTCTTGGCAAGCCTATTGTAGCATGATTGTCCGGCAGCTCCTACAGAGATTATTAAAAGAGTCAAGATGATAATAGGTCCATTACAGCAGATGCAGTAACAGGATGTCTGTGTGCTGCATTTAGCAGTTAGTAGGTAGACCGTAAAACTCTTAATGTTCCTTTAATTTTTACTCAACTTTTTTTTAATTACCATACACTTATAACATATTTCCCTTTCTTTAAAATAAAAAAGGGTGGAGTGCTCGGAGTAATGTCCGCTAACTATTTTTACCATTTGCCTCGCTGGCACGTCTCCCATTTGTTTGATGAGGAGAAAACGCCCCTGTGGAAACTGTGGTACGATGATGGGTATCCAGAAGGTGGCACAGTTTACACTGCAGTGGGCGAATGCATTCTGCATGCATAATAAGCTGCCTGCATTAGCAATTACAGTGGTGGTGCTGATGAAAAGCTCTTCCTCCCCCATAGCCATAGGGATACGGATTGATCAGTAACCAAATTTGGTCCCTTATTTCTGCTGTGTGAAATGGTCAAGTTACTTTTTTCACACTGTTGATTTTAGAAACACTGGACTGGTGCCTTGAGCATCAGTGGAACTTTTTAAATTCCCATAGAGCAAATAAGAAACTTTATTAATGCGTTATTCCGAGGCATTGTAATAGTTTGTCAGGGCTGAGTGAAATAGTATTCCGAAATAATTCCATAAATTTGTTAGGGTTGATATTCCAAGCACCAAAATAAAACAGGCAACAAATCATGTCACTTCAGTTACGTAAGACACATGCATAGATTTTTCTTGTTTTTGCATGTTGTCGCATCTCTAGCAGATGGGAGTCTTGTTTATTTTGCAGTATTTTTTTTTCACAGAGGTGCCACTTCATTCATAGAGTCATTTTTTCATATGGTTACTTAAGCAGCAGATGATATAAGAGCCGGTGTGTTCATCTGGCTCAGTCTAGAAGCTGCTCTCCTGTGCCCTGTGTAATTGGATTCCAGGGGACTGGAGCACTGAAGATATTAATACAGTGCTCATGTTAGAGATCACAGTAAGTCTAACCTTCAACCTTAGATGGCCCTTCTTGGTCTATGCATTGCAGCCCTTATCATCACTGAGATTATTACCACCTAAGGCTCTCACTCAAGTTGAGGCTGGCTTTGCTGTATGATGATCAGAATTTCTGGTGTGTTTAATACTTTCTTTAAAATTTAAATTGTTAATTTTGCTGCTTGCTGCCATAAACACCTTCCAGTCACAAAAGCCCAACACTTCCAAAGAAGTCAGTCTTTTACTTAGTTGCTTTTAAAGCTGTTGTGGTCTGCTTTTTCTTTTTAAATACATCTGTCAAATACTGAAAGTTTTCAGTGAACCACTCTTTTAGCACAGCAGGCTAATTACCTCACTGAAAAGAGTAATTGATCACCACCTGCTGCCCTGTTGTATAGAAACAGAGTCTTTGTTGAGGTGTCCGTTATACAGCAAAGTGATAAGGGGTTCTTTTTCAGAATAATTCAATGCTGAACTTCTTACTTGTGGAATAGATTTATTTTCCTTTCAGGGTATTGATCATTCGTAATATACCACCCCCTTTAGGATAGAAGACAGTTGAAAATAGAAAGAAAGTCAGTGTCTTTGCATGTGACTTTACATGTGATGTGTAGTATATGTGTTTAAGTTGATCTGTTGTGGGGATTTGGGGGTTACTGTTTTCAGTCACACAGAAGCATCAGCAGCCACCTGGTTACTGCAATGAGGAGGTGGCTGACACAACAGAGGGGCTGAGAGAGGGAGCAGGAGGGGAAATGGAGGGAGGAGGAGGAGTGGGAGGAGGAGGAAGAGGAGGAGGAGCGGGATGGGAGGAAAACAGGCAGTCAGGAGGCAAACCCCATGCTGTAGCTGTGTTTTTGAGAGGAGCGCTAAGCAGCGCCCACACCTCTCTCTCTCTCTCTCTCTCTCTGTCTCTCTCTCTGGTGTCTTGGGTTTCTTTTTAGCGCTTCAGTCTTGACTAAAAAAAGGATCTAGCAGCTCATGTGTTTCTGGTGATTGATCCTCAGAGCCTTTTCTGGTGCAGATATAACTGGATTCCAATGGTCATGGTCAAAGAAAAAGGTATTCCAGCGGTCATGAGTGTGTGTGTGTGTGTGTGTGTGTGTGTGTGTGTGTGTGTGTGTGTTTGTCATGAGTGTGTTTTTACACAATTTGTTTTGCTTGCCGTGCTGTTGACTATCTGCAATCTGTATAGATAAGCAGTATGTCCATTTGGCTTTGCACTGCTGTGTCTGGCTGAATTAGATTTAACTGGACTAAAATCCTGATTTCTGATTTGATTATTTTTAGAGCTGTAGACATATGATGTGGTATTATGGAGGTGGTTTTCTCTGTGTGGGTGTGTGTTGCTTGGAAGAAGTATGACTAATGGCACAGTCTAAATGTGCATCTCTAGCACATCAACATGTTCCCTCAGAGAAGCAGACTTGAACATGCTACGCCCTTCTCGATATTCTCTGGCTGCTGCTTGGGTTGGAGTCTGCTTAATTTGGCTGCATCAGGCTTTATGTAAATGTATACTGAAAACAAAGCATCTGGCTTGTTATATAGGAGCATGACACTCAAAACCTTCAGGGTGATAGTTCTCGGATAAAACAGTATATCTTTATATAGAGGCTAAATAGCAAGGTAACATAGCGACGAAAAGTGGAGCACTAGTGTAGGGAGGCACACTGCGCAGAGCTGTGGACCTGCACTCTGTCTCTCCCTCTCTCCCTCTCTCTCTCTCTCTGTCTGCAGCCGTTGCTATGGTGACCATCTAAAAGGTACACTCCATTGTTGTCAGCTGTGGCCCCATTCACAGTGTCCTGTTGAAAGAAAAAGATGATTGTTTCCACCTATAACCGAGGTCAACCCAGCTGTGTGAGCAGAGTGAAGCGAAGTCAGGGGGTATCGTTTAGAGATATTAACATTCCCTGCAATTTGCTGGGGCATGTGCTTGTGAGGTTGACCACTGTCAGCATGACTCACGGCAAGCAGCAGCGAAGACAGTTTTCTACTGTAAAGAAAATCTCCTCTTTAAAAATATTTAGAGGAGACGTGAAAGCTCTGCCAAGAGCAGATAATTAACCAAACTTGAACTGAAGTAGCTTTTGTAGGGGGAATGAATCTGTAACTTTCAAATGGAATGTACATCTATCAGACTTTATCGCTGTACTAGAAAAAACAGTGGACTGGATATTATTATACACCATATATACACCATTATACTCAAAGTGACTTAATGCAGTGGATGCTTGTGTAGCCACACATAGTTTGTGTTATTGTGTGGGCACGTCATATTTTTGTCTTTTGTCTGAAAATATTTTCATCACCAAAAAAACATGTGTACAGACTTCTTTTTTTTTTTGGTCAGATATGAGTGTGTAGGTTTGTTTTTGTATTTGACAGCACATTGGTGGCTGGAGGCGGTGTCCAGCTCTGGAGCTGTTCCCTTCATGTGGATTTGACTTCACCACCAAGTCCCCAAGCTGGCAGAACACCCGTAACCTCTGGCTGCCACGTTTTCATCTCCCACAATCCTTCTGAAAGTTTTTCCATAGACTCGCTACCTTCCCGTTGCCTTGTGGGATTTGTTGGTGACAGAAACCTTGTCCAGCGTCCTCTAGCTTTTCATTCCTCTTAAGAGAAAGCTATAGGAACGCTTTTGTGACCCAAGCTTTCATCATGTATTCTCCAGGGATCTCATAACGCAACCTGTCTAAGGCCAGGTGGGCTCTGTACCATCAGGATGCACAGCTGAGCCAATATTGAATTACACTGTATGCTCAGAATGATGAATCACAATCAAGGGATTGCAGTGTTAGCGTTTTGTCTGCTTGCAGGCGGCTGCCCTATTTTCAAAGCCAAAAATACACTTGAAATAGTTTGTAATTTATTGGGTCCATGTGTACCTTAGGTAGCCTGATCTTGAGTTACACGTACCTGAGATTTGTGTATATTTTTGTAGGCCTAGCTGATTCTTTCATGCTCATTCTCATACTTCCTGTGTTAAATTGCGTTAGAAGCCCGGTTGACCTGAGCCATAGATAACCATCACCAAATGTATGTCTCCTGCCTCATGAAGCACCAACTCCCACAGCTCTTGCTTTCACAGTGTGAAGATTTTCTTTTGACATGAAAGTCTAATGTCATGTGCCTTTGTGGCTGCCTCCAGTGATTTTGCAGAGTGCTGCTGCTGCTGCAGACAACTGCAGTGGTGCCTCATCTTTCGCAGACATCAGTGCAGCACACACTCTCATAGACACTCACTGTTTGTACAGCTGGCACACAAGACTAGAATATACAGATGAAATAAGTGGTCAGCCAGGAAGAGACGGTCACTGAGCTAAAATATACATGCTGAAACAACACGAGTGACGTGAGTGAGAGTCACATGAAAAAATGCAGACTGTAGCCATACGTTGTGCCAGTCAACAAACATCCTCCCTGTCAGGCATCAATCAGTTTGATTATCACAGGAAACACGACAGGAGTGTGGGGCCTTCATGGGCTGTCATTCAGAGGCAAAGACCCAAGGCCATCATCAGATCCACAAGCACGATGGGCTCTGAAGTTTTTAAAGCCTCCATTGTCTCCCCTCAGATAAGCGACTGCGCTCAAAGTCTCTGCCTATTATTATTATTGTGTACCTGCTCAACAACAAATGATCTGCACTGTGGCGTTCAACCATTGAGAGCAGATCATTATTTCAAACTCAGGTCCCTGAGGATTAGTTATTTAAGGTTTAAGAAGGGGGCCTGGTTGAGGCCGATGGGACTCCCCCCTGCAATTTGTGCCCCGCGTTTGAAGTGCTTTGTCTGGGGTGCTGATGGTGGGGCGGAGGGGTGTGGAGGCGGTTGATATCGCCATACATATTCATGGAGGGGAGGGTTAAGAGCTCCTTGTTATGTCTGGGTGATAAAGAGGCCCACATGCCCTTCCCCCAAACAGACACACGTCCAACTGCACATTGGCATATTTTGTGCCTTTGATGTTAATCTTGGGTCAGACCCCCCCCCCGGAATATTCTATCCCAAGCTGGTTGTACTCGGGGGCACTATATGTTTATTTGTGCATATTTGTTGCTTATGAAGATCTGAGGACTCGAGTATTGGCATGGACACAAGGAGTGGAGATGACTGCCTTTGCCCCTCTCTTCATGTGTCCCTCTGTCTAGCGCATGATACTCTACAAACACACACACTTTCCCTTATGGCTTCTGTTTCTCTCTACTGGAAACTCTTGTGTCTGCGAGTCTTACAGTAACAAAGGGAGAGGGAGCGACTGAATATTCTATTAGATCTTTTCATCTTGCTCTCTCATCTATTGTTTAATTCAATTCCCCCTCTCCCAGCGCATTTCCAAAGTTCTACTATGGTTTTGCATACCTCGGGGTCTATGGCAGGAAATGAAGGCAACAAAGTCTGAAGCTTCCTCAGCAAATCCTGCACTCTCTGTCAACAGCCCCACTCCATTGTTATTTACCAGTGAGGCCGGGGCACGTGTTACAAAAAAATCTGTCCTCGGGGGATTCACAAGGACCTTTCTCACTTTCCTCCTGAGTATAATCTTCAGGCTTTATTATTGCCAACGCAGCTAGACTTAGCTTAAATGGGTTAAATGGGGGGTTTGAATATGGAGAGAGCAGCCCCCTTTTCTCTGGGCCTGGCTTTGGGATGCTCTGCTGGTTATTGTTCCCTCACTACTGTGTGCGTTTGTGTGTGAGTGCATGTGTTCATTGTGTGTTTAGGCTCATATCAGTCACTTCATCCTGTAGTGATGAGGGAGGACAGATCACCCTGTCAGCACAGCCAACACATCCAGCCCAGAATGAGGAATGTGATCAGCAGTCGGAAAAATTGTACTACTGTATATTTCACAGTAAGTTGCTCTGTGCTGAGGTTGCTTCATGTACCGCATACTTACTTATTTATAGCATTATATAATATATATTCTGGCAAACCGAGCGCCATTTTGCTGCTATCACAAGAAACTCTAAAGACTCAATAATGGATCTGTTGCAAATCCAAGATATTGAAGTAAAATTGCTTGAAGTCATGCTTTTATAGACTTGGAGTCATGAATGTATAGAGGTCTGCTAAATGTTTGAAAGAAGCCCCTCAGTAAGGGGCTTTATGTCCAGACAATCCTGTAAATGAGCCAATCTGAAGCATTTCATATAATTTAGAAGCCCTTTTTGTGCAGGCTTTTTCAGATTTGATGAAAAACCGTGTAGAGTACTCATCTTAGCTTCATTTTGCCTAACCCCCTCTGTGCAGCCACTGCTCAGGCAAAGGCAGCACTTTACAGAGTGGAGCAGAGGCAGGGCCAAGTTGGAAAAACACAGCGCTTATGGATTCCCATCCAAACCTCAGCGTTTAGATCATCTGTGCATGGGATTCAAACATCTGTCTTGGATTTCTGTCAACCTGTTATGACGTTAGCAGTGTTGACTTTTCCATGCTGGGCTGTCCCCCGCTGACAACGCAACACTATGAAACGTCAAAAATAGAAACTGGCATCAAATCAAAATATGTACTTTAAAGCTGCTCTGGTGAATATTTTTTTCACCACACTGTTTAAATGACTGTGTAATGTGAAAAGTCTAACTTGTATTAACAACTCCACAGAGAGAATCATTTGTAAGCTTTTTATGCCAAATGCCAGACTATAATAGTTTAAGATCCACAAGTGTTATTTCCCTTAGGAGTTGGTGGAGAACAAACAGGAACTAAAAGGAAATATAATTGCACCTTTTGTCAGCCTTGATGTCAGAAACATAAGTCTAAATTCAGTGATGTAATGTACTTACACTGTACCTACTGACCACTCAAAAGCCTTGTACAAGCCACATTTTTAGCATGCATTTATGCAACACTATTCTATAAACTTAAAGCAAGAATCACCAATTAGCCTAACATGCATGCTTTTGGACTGTGGAAGGAAGCCAGAGTGCCCAGAGGAAACCCACGCAGGCACAGAAAGACCCCAGCCGGGGTTCGAGCAAGGAACCTTCTAGTGGTGAGGTATAGTGCTATACACTGTACCACTGTTACAAAATGTGCAAAGTTTGTGAAATACTGGCTTTTGTTTGAAGGCACCTTTAACAAAGCTTGGCTAGGAGTGAAAATAAAGCATGAATAATGTGTTACAAATTAACTACTGGGTCATTGGCCCTTATAAAAAGGAGTTAATCAACCACAGTTTTCTGGTATTAAGCCCCTAATTATCCAGAAAATGCTCATTTTGCCAAGTAGGCTAATTGTTGAATATTAACTCTAAAGATGTTTGTATGATATTTCTGTGTGTACATCTTGTTGTGCCTTTCCCAAGTTTTTAATAAATCAAGTTTGATACACACTGCACATGTGCAGCTTCCGGCCACTGAGGTCATCTGTGTCAAATAAACAAAAGATGGGCCTTGGAATGCAGCATTCCCAAACAGAGGAACTTCTAATGGGAGTGTTTTCAGTAGTGAGGTGCAACTGTTTGAAATGTTTTTTTTTTTTTTTTCTTTTGTCA
>VUQS01007426.1:6307-25654 GCA_015108495.1 Heterochromis multidens
ACACTGGCCAGCATTTGTTTCACACTTCATTTCCAGGCTATCAGCCAAGCAAACAACAACAGCATTTGCTAAGTTCATAGTAATAAGGTGCAAGGAGCTGTTGCAGGATTTACATGTTAAATCTGAGCCTCCTTGTGTCTCAGATACATTTAGGTAAATTTACTCGGAGTGTTAATTGCTATTAGCCATTAATCTTTAAATACAGTGGTTTAAAAAATGCACTGATCCCTAACTAGAGCAGAAATCCTTGTTTCTGTATATTCACTTCCTGTAATCCCTGTTAATTCAATATGCTGCTCAACTTTTAGAGTTAACAAGTAGTTTAACTTGTACATATAAAGAAAAGCCCCTGTGTATGAATATGTAATGAAGTTTTATGGATCCTCAGCCATGATTATGGCTCATGAATATGCATAATTCAAATGTGGGAGACTTTCACACTGTTTGGGAATTTTTCCAGGCAAAAAAGAGTGTCAAGCATCACACTGTTGCTGCACCAGGGTAACTGATGGAGGGACATTCTTAATGTATTCAGAAGAAAACAAGGAGGACATTGTCTGTAATACAGTGTTCACTGCCTTTACTGGTGTCAGTTTTAGCAGGTGGCCACACAATGAGGTGAAAACCTGCGACTACAACAGTTACAAAACTCATTACAGTTCTGTAGCCTTGTTTGATTGCTCACAATGGTCATTGTAATATTAAGATGTTGTTATAGGTCATGTTCAGATTGTTGCCCTCATATTGTACCTGTGTGGCTTTGCACTACCTTTGTTTTTCAAGCTGTAGCCTGTGTGAATAAACAAAGTGAAGAAAAAAAATCTTAGATGTTGGATGAGGGCTTCATTTTGGTAAATATAGCAACCCTGGGTTGTGTTGCTGTCTTCACATGTTTTCTTCAGTTTTATAGCCCTCACTCATTCTGTGTGTCTGTGATGTGTTGACCTATATCATTATATTTGCAGTCCCAGACGTTCCATATGATTAATACTTCACCAAAATATGAGCTACTTCACATATATTTTTCCCACTCACAGCTTCAGTTTATGTGCCAAAGGTTTGGAGAGATGCATATCTGGTATTTCTGTCTCCTCCCAATTGTGATAAAGAGAAGTTTCTTTGTAATGCTCCCATCACATTTTTAAAAAAGCAGCATTTGTTTCCTAAATGTGCCAGAAACTAAGGATAATCCCTGAACTTCACTGCGAACACTTTTCATTGGAACTACTTTCTGTCACAGGAATAGCTCCTGTGAAAGTGGTTAACTGAAATCTCTCCCTTGTTCACTCAGTCACCTATATAACAGACGCTAAATCAATATAAGTATCATAAGGGTTGTGATTTTTCCACCAAAACTGCACCACTTATCTATGAATGAATTGTTAGTTTAACTTATCCTCACGTCACAAAAATACCTGCCTGCATCTGCTTTCTCTCTCTCTCTGCATATGTCAGTGAGAGACTGTGGCTGAGACTGCGCCCAGGTGATGAATGACCAATGGTGGATAAAGTACACAGCAATAACCTCCAGGCAATCCAGAGCACATTCGGGTACAGGCCAGCAAATTTTTCATTCAATTGTCAGAGGATTTTATCAAGTGTGTTTTCTCTTGTGTCTTTTGATTTATTTTACAATTTATAAAAGTCACTCTGAGTCAGCGCTCGACAAGTGTCATTGGAGCCAATTCACAGCAAGCTTAAACAAGGCAGGGAAACATAAAGGAGCAAATACAGATTTGAATAATGACCCCTAAATAACAGGAAGACCTGGCATTTTACAAAATTTTATTATTTAGAAAAAAAGGACAACATTTTTGTCGACAACAGAGGAGCATGAGTGGTGCTGAGGCCAACAGTATGCTACAACCTAAACAGGCGACCTCGCTCTCTTTCCTCTCTCTGCTCAGACGAGTGGAGTGCGTGGGTTTGGGCAGCATGGTGTAGGAGGCACAAACCCTGCTAAGCCCCGTGGGCTATGAACACTCATCAGCACATGGAGTGCACTTCACTATCTTGCACAAAATATACATGCACCCCCATTACGCAAATGGGTCTAGAGCAGTGGAAAAGTTGTCTCAGCAAACCGCTTGTTTATTTCTGTCTAGCAGGCTAATTGTTAATCATTTTCTTTTTAATTGTGGTGGAGGAGCTGGCCTTTCAATCTGTAGTGGCAGGCCTCCCAAGGCTTGCCACAGCGTTAATGTGATGTTCAGGCTCATGCGTTTTGTCTTGCAGCAGCAGCCTGTCCCCCGGCAGCCACTGAGCGCAGCATGAAGGCAGCCCTTGAGGGACATTACCAGGCCAGCCTCTCGGAGGCGTAATATCTAAGCTGTTTCTCTCTGGAGGCAGGGAGCCTGGTTCTCTGTCTTGCCCAGCTCTTGCATCTCTCTCTGGGGGCTTGGCAGTGCCTATGTGGGGGTGGCAGTGATTGATGATGCCCACTCCGTTTAACACACTGTGAAAACCTAGCAGCAGATGGGCATCTACAGATGTGTGCTTCACTCGAAAGCTACACAAACTGAGGTCTTAAGGAAGTTAGCTTTGCCACAGCGTGTCAGTGTGCTGTTTTACATTTGTTATGTATCAAGTTTCCATTTTTTTGCATTTGGATCACCCCATTGAACATGTATCATTCAATATGGCACATGCCAGGAGTTGGGTAACCAGTGATTCAATGGGTTGCTTCACTCTTATAGGCATGGAGCCTGTTTAAACATTATTGCACAATATGAGTTTTTATGCATTAAGTTGTAAATTTATTGCATGACTACATGCATGAATTTTCCTATTATGCAGTTATTGGATCATTATCATGCCATATAGCTTGGAACCATCTGTAGAGAAATAGCATTTGTGCTGTGGGTTAGCACTTACTCATTCTGAAGAAATTTGACCCCCCCCCCGATTTCCTCCACCAGTCTGATTTGACGTAATAATCTTATCAACTTTACAAGAGTGCAGATGTGAATAACTTAAACATTCTAAAGTTATTTCCATGCAAAGGTGAAAAGAGGGTAGGAGGAAGTTATTTGTCGGTCTGGTGAAGTGGGAGGAAGTCCCATTTAATTGGATTTTGACGTGCCCTGTTGTCATGGCACCCAGATCCCAACCCTACACGTGTGTATGTGTGTGTGTGTGTGTGTGTGTGTGTGTGTGTGTGTGTGTGTGTGTGGGTGTGTGTGTGTGTAAAAGACAGAATAGGAGCAAGAGAGAGACAAGTTGGAGGAGAAATGAAGACAGAGAGGACAGATGGGGAACAAAAGGGCGACAATTTATATGATACAGGAAATGAGGTTCTGTAAGGACCGTTTAGTGATGAAGGTACAGACAGTAATAGTGACTGAGAGAAATAAACGTGTTTGACCATTTCTCACAATCGGCTCGGGCTACAGCTGGTTAAGTAGCCACGAATCCCTTCACCAGTGGCAAGTGAAATCACAGCCAAGAGGTTTAGTGCATGTGTAATGAAGGGACACAAAGTCCATCTGCATCTCAGTCTGCTTTGATGCTTTGATGTGGCATGTGCTCTATCTCGTTTTATCTCCAAAGGCGACTCTATCAAATCTCAGATTAGCAAGACACACATATCATTTGTCTGTGCTGGATATGAAGTGCAAACAACGATCCTCAACATCTTTTTTAACCCTTGACTAACTGGTAGACAAACAGTATGGGGAAATAGCTATTTACACAGTACTTGCTGGGTGTCTAGGGTGTATTTTACAATTCCAATAGAAAGGCTGGTGCTTTGGTTAAAGGTGTGTTATTGACACCTTGAGTTCAATTTAATTTTCAGAATAAATAAAAAAGTAAATCAATAAAAATAAATCTGACTAGAAAAATAAATGCTAAGGATGTTATAAGAGCAACATAAGGCAAGATTATACTTCTATCCTCAGGAGTACCAAACTGAGTCACATTTCAGTGTGAATGTAAACACTAATATTGACATGGGGAGCTCTTGTAGCTTAACTGTGCACAAGGGAGCTCTAGCCAATCCAGTCTAACACTTGAACACACATAAAGATACTTCTTTTGAAGATGCCTTACGTCACAGACAAAAAGTACATATCACTTCTGTGAGTGTGAGGGTTTTGATTTTGAGGAGTTCCCAAAACGGAGAGCAGGGACTTTCTTAAAATAATTTTCAGGATGCATAATTTCAAGAAATTCAGAGACATTAGAGAAATGCTCTGTGTGGAGGAGGTACAGTAACAGTTTTAACGAGGCACATTGAGCCTCATCACATTGAAAAAAATGGACTGGGACACTACTCATGGCAATGGCTTATAGTTTTCATAGCATAACATTTCATTCTATGTCATTCCTGTGCTCGGCAGATACAAAAATACATAAGGCAACACCTTACCATTGTGCACATGCACTCAAATCCCACGACAGTGGTAACAACAATCTGGAGCATTCAAATTTGGCCAAACACAATCGAGTGTTAATCACCAAGGATGCAGTGCAGACACTCAAACATTAGAGAAGACACAGCACGATAGCTTGCATGGAAAATTCATTTTCTCCTCAAATTAACAGGGAGGGAAATTACTTTGATCTCTGAATGGAGAAGAAATGTTAATAATCTTTTTAAAGAGGTACAAAGGTATCCACATAGCCCATGTCATTCAGAGCTTTAAAATATAAAACATTGTATTTAACTTTCCTATACCTAACTAAGTAGTTGTGTTTCCCAAAACTACCCAAACAAAAATGAAAGTAAACAGCAGGTGAAAAGGAAGCTTGACAGTAAAAATAATCGAAAAGAAAGAGCAATAATAGTAATGCTTTGTGAGAGATGAACTGCAGTCTCTAAACTGAAAGTCCTTTGACTTATGCCACCTTCAGCCTGTTCTCATCTGTGGTTTGGGTGGGGTGCCATTTTGTCAAAGTGCTGGCATGGTTCAAGAAGATGGCCTTTGGGGGTCTGTGCCCATGGGATCTGGCATAAATGAGACTGCCTGTTACTACCAAATCATCATTTATCAACATTATCAGATTACTGTTGTGAAGGCAAATATTTATTTTCCTAACTCCAAAAGCAAAAGAAAGTGATCAAATGGGATATGAACCACAGTCTGCTTCGTGAACCTTCAACATATTAAACTACCACCACTCTAACTTCCTAAAGTGGACTTTGTAAGTCCCTGCAACAGAGTTCTTGTTCCTCCGGTGTATAAATCCAGGTAGCATGTGACAAAAGGGCATTTATTTTACACCCTGGAATAAGAAATTGTTGCAGCACCACAAGATGGCATTGGTCCACAAGTATGCCTGCCTATAAGCAGCTAGGGGTCATAACCTATTATTCTTTCATTTGCTTCATTTAAATGAATTGGTCATTGTGCCACCATGCCACCGCACCGCTGTACTGTGGGCAGCATGGTGGCACAGTGTTCTCACAGCATGAAGGTCCTGGGTTCAAATCCACCATCTGGCCGGGGCCTTTCTGTATAGAGTTTGCATGTTCTCCCCATGTCTGCATGGGTTCTCTCCAGGTACTCTGGCTTCCTCCCATAGGCCAAAGACATGCAGTTAGTGGGATTAGGTTAACTGGTGATTCTAAATTGCCCCTAAGTGTGAATGTGAGTCAAAATGGTTGCCTGTCTCTCTGTGTTGGCCCTGCGACAGACTGGCAACCTGTCCAGGGTGTACCCTGCCTCTCACCCCATGGCAGCTATGATAGGCTCCGGCCCCCCCACGACCCTGAATTGGATAAGCAGAAGAAAATGGATGGATGGTTTACATTAAAAAGCTTAATTGTAATTAGTGCTGAACAAAATCCAGTTTACAAAGGTAGTCAGCTGAGCACACAAAGGTTTGGCAAGGCTAAATTAAGCTAAGCTGTGCAAATGTTGTAGATATTAACCCACATCAAGTGAAGGCTTATTTCTGGCCAAGTCGGTGTAAATGTTTTCTAAACTTCAAAAATATTTGAGCCTCACATTTGGGAGTCTTAGACATAAGATGGTAGTGCTTTTTTCCCCTTCTTCTTCTAACAAGGCCACAGCTCTGTTGTTAACCTTGCACTAACCTAACCCCAGTATAAAGCTTTGGTCGGTCTCTAGAGGGCTGAAGGTTTCTATCCCCTGAAGCTTAGACTTCATTTTATTCTATTCTAGGATAGATGGGGTATTGTTGTTAACAGTTTCTTGAAAGTGCAACTCTCTAATGAGGAGTTTTCCTGACTGTTAAATTGTGAGTAGAATCTGTTGGCTGGTTGCCTGTTAAGCTCTTGCTAATTGTCAGGGAGGAGGGTTACCTTGAAAACACTCTTCAACTCTCACTTCACATTAAGGCTTACCAGTACAGGGAAGTGAAAGCAGAATAGAACAGACTTCAATCCAAAAAAACTTAAGATGGGATCCTATGGGAAGATCCCTTCCCATTCATCTTTAATGTATCTCAACTTGTGCTCCGAGGCTCTGAGGACTGACAATGGAGAACGAAAGAATGAAAGAAGAATGGGGAAAGAGAGAATTTGGAAGGAGAAAAAGGAGGACGAGGGGCAGCTTACTGGGGAATAGGAGTATACTGTGAATGATTGATGAGCAGGCAGGGCTGTTGGGTGCATTCGCCAAGCAATAAAAATGGACTAATCCATCCTTTTCACTCCCTGAGGATCATATCACCATAGCTGTCACTGAGGGTCTGATTTTGAGAACTTTTCAGTCTGTTCACTGACCAGTTTTTGAGAAGCAGAACTAGGGGATGGGTTTTTGCCAAATGGTATCCATCCCACCGGAGTCCCTGCATCACTTCCTTTTTTCAATCACATTTTTTTTTTCATTTCCATCATGCTTTCACTTGCCCCAGCTGTCTGTCTGTCCATCTGTCTTTTTGTCTTTCTGTGTACCTGTCCATCTGACTGTTGTTTGGTTAATTTGCCTGGATCAATCTGGTCTCCCCCCAAATGTCCACACTCATCTCCTGTGTCATTTCCCCCTTGACCAGCCACTCTCACCAATGTAATTTTCCCTCCACACTCACCTTCATTCATGCTGCATCCTGATTACCCTTTTCTCCCTCTTGTTGCTATTTTCCCATCAGCTCATGGCCGTTTTTGCTAAACACAGAGTGACCCCTATTGGTGGAAAATACACTTACAGGCAGTAATGGCACATCTTTCTCTTCTCTGGGGGACATCGACCGTGAAATCAGGCTGGCATTGGCTACACTGTGACAGACCCTCTGTCTCGGGGCCATATTTGCCCCCTGCTCTCTCTCTCCACTTGGGAAGAAGCACCAGTCAGCAGGTGGGTTTAGTTTCCTTGCTTCATATGTCTCCATAGTGTTTCCTCTTTCTTTAAAAGCCACTCTGCAGCTGGCCCTAATCCTAAGTCATTAAAATGCCCAAAATCTTATAGCTAGTAATCAGTTTCTCCTCCAGTCTTAAAAATAACAATAAAATAACAACAGGATCCATGTGAAAGCAGTGCCCTTTATTTGTTGACATCTAAATAGCACATTGAATGCAATTTAATACTGTATTGTTTCACTCAATACTTGTATCATAATCAGATCAGTTAAATGCATTCGTTTTTTAACAATATATCTCATTTTTAGTACTTCCCAGCTCTAGCAATAATTCCTCTTTGCATAATACATTTTTAAAAGCAAAAGGATGTGTGTTTGTATAAAGACCCTGACATGTATAGCATAATATTGCATTATTATTGTTACTATTATTATTCCACAGCATGTAGGCAGCATTATCAGCTGCTTACATAACAAGGTGTCTAAAATGAACATTTTAATAAATGACAAGACTAAAGGTTCTCCTAATCGTGTTTGAGATGTTATTTTCATATTAACAAACACAAGAAGGGGGTTCAAGACTATGATGCTCCTTACATACATGACACAAATACAAATGCACATTGTGGTCTTTTGTTTGAGGTTTAAACAGAGCCTAGTCCTCATAGTTTTATAGCACCTGAAAGGAGAATTAGTTCCATCAGGTGTTTATATCCATTGCTTATATTCTAGAAACTTGTTGAAGAGTTGTGCTGAAACCTGACTAGAGTGTGTCATGAGTAGCTCAAAAGCCATGACATATAACAGGAGGTGACGCCATTAGTAAAAGAACAAAAGCTTTTATTTGAAATTAATGACACAAAATAAAGGCACTAGAGTAAATGCCATGAGACATGTCAGTCAGTAAATTATTTGTGCCAGCATGTTTACATGGGTGCTGCTGTGAGGGAGATGAAGTCTGGGTAGAAAGAAAAGCAGAATAGGTCTGCAGCACATGGAGCTCAGGAGTGAAGTTGTTCTTCTCTCTGAGGGAGCAAATGGAGTGTGATTTTATATTGGGGAACGCTGGGCCCAGGTGTTACCGGTCACTGATGACCCAACCACACCTACTGGGCACCTGCAACACATAACACACAGACAAAGACAACCTGCCAGCCCAGCAGCCAAAAGAAGCAGGGTTGTCACAAGAGTTGCAGTGAAACTAATAGCAAGACATTATTGTTCAAAATAAATGCTAGTGTTGCTCTGCAGTTGCTTGATGTGTAACTAATCATGTGTACGCTAACAAGCTAACTTGTGTTCACAGCATGTTTCAGTACTTCAGTAATTATAGGAAGTGTGCATGTCAGTGGTTAAACGTTTTGTTGGTTTTTTTTTTATTTTACATCTAAGTTGAAAAAGCACATATAAACAACAGTCATAAATCACACCATTCTTAAGAACTGTTGGCTATAATTTCAGTTCAAGCAATAAGAATTAAATCAGCTAATGTTCCTCCACATTCATTTTACTGCTGTATTGGTGTAACGGCATGACCTGTATCCAGAACTTTGTCTTTCCCTAAACAAAATTAAACCAATTTTAGTCACGTATCTATTTGAGAATGTTATTAATACTCTATTTATCTTTGTTATTGCTTTTGGAAGTCAAAACAGAGAGAAGTGAATCATCTTAAGCGAAAGCTCTTAAGTTATGACACAGACTGCCGAGATTTCCTTTGAATGTGGAGTGCAGTGTGCCGGGCTGTCTACAGTAAGTGGAGTGTAATTGGGTTTCAGCACAGAAAAATGTCCTGAGTTCGACTTCAAGTTTAATTTGTTTAGGAGTGGAAAGAAAGAATAAGATATATGCAAATGTGAACTATGCTTTCTCTTTGCTTTTATCATTGACTAAAGGCGTCATGACAATGTGGATTTATTTAAGGATATTCAGTTGGAGAAGTGAAATGAATGTATGTTTAAAACAGATGATAAGATCCTTTGTTGGAATCATCTTGTGTTTTGATGAAATCATCCTCAAAAGACCAATTAGGGAAAGAATTACTGACAAAAGTTACACAAGGAAATTTAATTCAAATTCAAGTGGTGGTACTTTTAAAAGTAAAAATAACACCACAGACAGTTTTCAGCTGGCCAGTTATATCTCACTTTCCAGCAGCCAATCACATTCTGCTAATACAACATACTTGGTCTCTGGGTGTGACTGGACCCCCTTTCACACTTTCAATTACCTCACATGATTTACTTCAAATTTCATTTGATGAGACTGACCCTTTGCCCCAGCCACACAGACAAACTCATAAACGTCAACCATAAGATTTTGATTTAGAGAGATCCAAGTGATTAAAAGTTAATTGTTGAAATGTGTCAAGGTGGCTTGTTTAATTATGGCGAACGAGGCATTCATTTGGACTCAACTTAAAATAGCTCGACGGGTAACTAACACTGCAAGGCTTGTCTGTGTGAATGCAGTGCTGCCTTATTTACTTTGCAGAAGTCACAGCGATGACCCCTGGGGAACATAATTAAGGTGGAATCAACATTTCATTCTGTACGTGATGAGCATATCAAAACAATTATGCTCTCCAAAAAAGGGAAAGGAAGCTTGAAGCAGGAAAAAAAAGTGCTGATAACCACTGTTGCGCAGGTTTAAATTGTGAGGTTTAACAGACAGTTTTGAGTATTTAGATGCGGCTTATCCCCAGGCTGCTGCTTACATGGGATAATTAGGTCCACTGTAGTAACTGGAAGAGGTAGCTGGTGGAGTGGGAGTTCATGGATTCAATCAGGCTGTATATTTTACTGTACTGTTAAGCACTTGAGCTATTCCCCCAGTCTTGTCACTGGGGAACTAACAGAATGCTTTAACCATCTCTTTTAGATTTGTCAGGCACATATTCATTGCCACTGATTTATGTGTCAGGTCATAGTCCTCCACTGGCGTTAATATATTCCATCATTTTCACTGTGTGTGAGAAGAAGAGAGGCTATGAAGAGCTTTCTTGCCTCCCGCAAAGTTTGAACTGGGTCACGGTAAAGACCTTGCGGGCCATTTCTCTTTGGATAAGTATTCCTTTCATGTCAGGCTAGTTACACAGCAGATACTTAAGCAAAGTTCATTTTCATGTAAACTACATGTCCTTTTCTTTCCATTTCAAGTAAACATGTGTATTTGACTATTAACCAACAAGGACATCAGATTTAACTATTAATATTTACTTGGAAAGTTGTGTGGTGTTCATATTTAAAGACATGCACTTCTGAAATTGCCAACCTACATGCCGCGAGTAGCACACACTTGCAGGGTTTTTTTTTCATATAGTAGCTGCAGTGTGTGTTTCTTTTATGCTTTGCACTTAATATTTTGATTTTGATTTTCATACATATTAGAGATGCAACTATCTATCCAAAAAAAGACTTTTTAAAAATAAAAGTTACTTCTTCTGGCAACTTCATCAAATGTCTTGTTCAAACAAAACAGTCCAAATATAGTCACTTAATAAATGTACAAAACAGAAAAAGACATAACACCTGGTATCCTTAAGAAGCTGGAAGGAGATGAAGATAGTGTGTTTTCTTTAGATATTGTTTTTTATGAAAAGCTAATTAATAATTTGTGTTTTGTTGATTAATTGATTAATTGCCTGCTGCAGTTCTATAAAATAGGTTTTGCTGAATACTGGGAAGAGGCTATTGCCTTCCTCGTGACTACTTTATTTACTGCTCCTGCAGGTCTTTTCACCAACACTCCACATCATAAATCACATAAAAAATAGGATCCAGCATAAACATATTATTTTGCATGTTTCACTGGCATTAAAACACAAACACGCACACAAATACACACTCAGTATAATTGCAAAACTAAATTATGGCAGCCATGGGGAAATATGAAGTATTTTATGTGTGCTGTACTCATTTCACGCCTGATGGACTCTCACCTTTAACCAGGAGGTGCATGTCTTTCAATGCAGTTTCAGGCACGGGTATTCTAATAGAAGAATAATGGAAGCATTCTTTCTTTTTAATTGGACATTGTTAGAATGACATATCAACCCCGCTGCAGGAATGCCCTTTCCATGTATACTGTAATTGAAACAGTCCCTATTTCCCCTTTATAGTCCTCTATACAGGAGACTGAAATGGTCAATGTTTGGTGAATCTGGACCCCTTGCATGTTTGTTTATTGTTGATGCTGTTTTACTGATCATCATTTCATCATATCAGTTTTTTTTTTTTTTTTTAGATTTTCCTATTAAAATCTTGATGTTTATGTAATTTACCATTTATCTTCTGGGTAATAAATTTTTTGTCTGCAGAAACGCATTATCATACAATTCCCTTTGTATTCTCATTATTGATATTAGCAGTGCTATCACTACTGGTGATTCATCCGCCTTCATAGTATTTGTTTTCTGCAATTTTACATTCCAAAGGCTTTGATTTCCATTAGCATTTTTGCAATTATCCAAAAATTCCATTAAAGTTCTTGGCAATGAAATGACAAGAAATGATCACCCTATTAAACCCCCGAGCTAAAAACATCATAATGTGCATGGCATTGTGTGGTAATCATTTTCATTCTGGAAAAAACTGTGAATTACTACCTGTGTTTAACCACTCAAAATTCCATTTTAGGTATTCATTGCATGAGGCTGACAAGCAGACTGAAGCCGAGTAAATAAAAACTGGCAGCCGCTGGATGAATGACTGCATGTTTGGGTCATGATAAGGAAGAATTACATTTTTACACATCACTGAGAAGAGGAAAACAAAGACTGGTGTGAGGTTAAAAGCTCTATAAACTGCTGGAGAATAACCAAGTAAAAAAAAACAATGAAGCATGATTCTCTCTTAGCGGTTTAAGCCTTTTCCTCAGTGGAAGATGTAAGTGATTTAGAGCTCATCAAAAGCACACAGTATGGCCCCCAAAGCACACATACTAAAAAAGCATGATAGTTGTCCACAGAGTGGGTAAGGTACTGTCTTAGGCTTCGGGGGGCATTCCTAATGGAGCCATTATAAAGTCAGTTGTCATATCCAAAGGACTTCATTAATCATTACAAGTGGGATAATGCTTCCTCATTTAATAGCACAACTTCCACATTCTCCATATTCTGTATGATCAATCCAACACTTAAAGCTCTATTATGGTTCCCGTCCATCCATCCATCCATCCATCCATCCATCCATCCATCCATCCATGTCTGTCTTCCTGTGCTTAGCACTAAAATTGCTTGATACAGCCATAAAAGGTATGCATCTGGGAATCAGATTGTGAATTTGCATACAAATAACAAGAATGCTACCTATATTTGTGCAGCACCATTGCAAGCCATGGTGGTTCACAAAAGAGGATGAAAAAGTAAGTTATATGATGTTTTGTCTTATTTTTATTTTTTATATAAATAAGAAAATGATAAAAAGTTAATGTTATGTGTTGTCAATGGGTCCTATTTTCTGTTCTGTTTAATTTATTTGTAATTACTACTTTCACAAGCCAGGCCACACGGCCATGATAACATGGGAGATGCACACACAAATGGCAATTAAGAGGCAGTTTATTTAAATTAAGGAAACATCATAAAATAACTTAAACTAATAATGGCAAGTGTAGTCAGTACTCTCAGTGGTGTAAGGGAGTGCATGAGTAAAGAGATGGTGAATTGAATGTAGGATAGTCCGAGGAAAACAAACCAAACAGCAACCAAAATCCAGAATGGTGTCTTAGGGAGGAAAACGCTCCCAGGGGTTTTATAGAGCACTGGCACACTGGGCCCAGGTGTTGTCAGTGTTGATGATTGTGGACAAGCCATACCTCCTCTCCAGTACCTGCAGAAAGCAACTGGCACCCAGACAGACAGAAAGGAAGGTGTGGTGTAGAGGGCATCACACTACTACTACCAATTACTGTGTTCATTTATGTACATGTGATGCAAAATAAATTTTTTGGCTTGTTTCTTCCTTTTACAGCTGAAACAGCTAGCATAATTAACTGAATCCATCCATTCGTTTTATTACCGGCTGCTGGAGCTTATCCCAGCTGTCACATGGTGAAAGGATGGGTAGACACCTGGACAGGTCGTCAGTGTTTCACAGAGGCTGACACAGAAAATCATACACTCTTACATCCACACCTTAGCCTATTTAGATTTGCCAATTAACACAATAGGCATCTCTTTGGACAGTGGGAGGAAGCTGGAGTGCCCAGAGAGAACCCATGGAGCCACAGTAAGAACATGCAAACTTCACACAGAAAGGCTCCAGCCAAACCCAGAATCTTCTTGCTGTGAGTCAACAGTGCTAAATGCCGTATCACTGTGCCAGTCAACCTATTAGTGAAATATTAATAAAAACAAGAAGAATTAATCACAAGCTATTTTGAAAGTTAATTTGTTGTTTTGGTTAACTGCTAAAATTATATGGATCCAGCAAAGTGCGGATTTGTGTTTGTCTTTTCTGGGTCTGAAGATATTATGGAGAAAATTTTTGTTGAAAAGTTAAATAATAATTAGGTGCAAAAAGCAAAAATTCAGATTCAGTTCAATTAGAGAGGACAAAACAGGGGCACCGGGCCTACTGTACGTTATCCCAGCCAATTGGCAGCTTGGCTCCTGAGAGCCCACTGGGTGCGAATCAGAAATCTAACAGCTAATGACAACAGTCACCCCATGGTACCACTACTGACAGCAAACTAATGCCCACACATACAGAGCAGAGCACAAAAGCTGTCAACACCCTGTCATGATCCTGTGGGTATATAATGGCAAAGAAAAAAGAAAATAAAGGGTAAAGAGGAGAAAAAAAAATCTCACCCAGTTTAAACTGATGACTGTTATTTCTTTTTCTCACACCTCTTAAGCAGACTTTAGCCATTTGTTATAAAGAGCAGATTTTTCTCTTCAGTATATCTCTTGCAATAATAAAATGCTGAGTCATATTTATAGTGGGAGAATGTTGAATGGGTTGGAAAAGAGATTGCAAATGTAATCCAGCAATAATTTGAAATCTTTAAAGCCATGTCGGTTTTGCAATATAGTTTAAAGCATATACATATCCAATGAAAGACAAACAAGAAGAAATCTTGAAATCAGGGGTTGGTACATTAAAGTCATCAAACACAATTTTAATTAATCTGTAAAAATCCAATAAGTCTATGAAGCTGTATTTCAGCAATGAGCAACTCAACAACGTCCTGCCATTTTCTCTCATTTCTGTTGTGAAGAAAATACTTTGAAATAATGTCAAACACTGACCAACTCTCCAATAAATACTAAATTTGCTTAGCTTTTGCTGACGGCATGGGTCAGCAACATTCATGTTATTGTCACACTGATCATACCATTAAACCGTATTTGTGCTACTGTATTTGGATTTTCTGCTCATTAAATTGAGTGTGTGTAGAAGTAGAGTAGACCTACTATGATATTACTGTGATATTACTATTCATCATTTTACAATGGCATTGCTAATTACAGAATTAATTATATAATATTTTGGATTGTATTGCTTCCACTTGCATGTTTAAAGAAAAATTCCTCTGAATTTACATATAAATGACAGTCCTCTCGTCGTGAAGTGTATGTAGCCTGTGAAAACAATAGTGTGTTTTTTGTGGCTTTGCTCTAGTTCTGGCTGAAACTGGTGGTAGGCAGTGCTCCTAAAACATGACCCATTCAACTAAAGTTAAGAAACCCCATCCTCTGCTTCTTTGATTGTAATCTTTTTTTTTTTAATGAATCTTTTGCCATCCCCGCAGCTGGAGCCCTTCAATTATTATTTATTAATTTCCTTTTGTCGCAAAGCTACAAAAGCCTCTATCAACAAATCCTGCAGGTTGTCATGAGTCAAGCACTGAATATAGTGATGGAATCACTGAAGAGCTGTGCACACTGGGATGAGCACTATCTCCAGCATTCAGCCCCTCCACCAAGCCAAATCAAGTTTGTGTTATCAGTATACAGCTTATACCACAGTTCTAAGCAACGTCAGCAAGAACAGGAGCCCCGAGGTGAACAGACATCAAAGTAATCAACCAGTGAATGCAAGAACTGAGAGTAGCTGTCACACCATGAAACCATGTTACCTCTTTTATGCAGCACAAAGGAATAACTCCCTAATAAAATCCCAACAAACACTATTAGGCTATTTATTTTTCTTCTAGTACCACCATACCCAAACACAATCATGCACTGTGACTGTTTTATGCTTAGCTCCTTTTGGCCATAACCTGTTTGATTGATAAACACTGGTTCAAGTTTAAAAAATGAAAGCTGAGACTGAAAAACAGCAGTACATTCTAGACAATCCTCAGAGTAAACAGGCATCAGCCTAATTCATCTTGAGCAGCACAGCAGCACAGACATGGCAGAATGCAGGACCATTACCATTTTCAATTTTGATGCAGCTATTTTTTTTGGCATTGCTCCACAGTGAAGATTTTGTATGACTGAATCACCACAATATGAGCGAAACACTTCAGCAGAAACTCTAGGTTCTTTTCCCGAGATCCTGGCAGTGAGTGCATTAATCACCACAGTCTCCCCTCCTAACTGAAGACAGAGAGCAACAGCTGGGGGAGAGAAGCTCGGCTTTAAACAGTACAGACTGCAGGAGGTTCAGCCATCACTTCTTGTTGTGAATTCTGACATCAATAGTAATGAATACCTTGGAGCGTTGCCTGACTGCCTGAGCCTGAATTGCTATAACACATGAGGCCGGGAATTGGAAGAGGTTTTTGTTTGTGTGTCTTTGAGTGTGCTGGTGTCTGTGTGTAACTATATGTACTGTATCCACCTCTGTTTACCTGTGCATCCACATGCATTCCTGCCAGTGTGTGCCTTTTTTAGTGTGGATATGAGTAATATGCAGAATAACCAGTAGGGCTAAACGACCTGGACTGACAGGAACAATTAATCAGAACATTGTTGGAGCTCTTGGATGAGGCTTCATGCCGAGGTTACACCTGCAAGGGCTTGAGCTGCACTGGGATCCAGCACACCTACGCACAGTGATCTTTAAATGATCTATGGCTGGCTGGACAACATTTATTTCAAGTACAGAAAAAGAAGTATTTGCATGGTTCTTGGACCATTAAAGGCTTAGTTATGAATTATTATAAATTTTTGTAACACACTAAAATCTCCTTGTTATATTTGTGCAAATGCAACCCCAATTCCAAATAAGTTGAGGCACTGTAAAAAAAAAAGTAAACAAAAACAGAAAGCAATCTCATAAACCTATATTTTTTCACAAAATGTACCATTTTAAGAAAAAATTAGGTCATTTTGAATTTGATAGCAGAGACACACCTCACAAAAGGACATTTTGGGAGAGTAATGTCATCCCATTCTTGTCTGATAGATGATTCTAACCCCTCAACAATCCTGAGTCTTCTTTGGTATATTTTTCATTTCATTATGTGCCAAATGTTTTGAATTGGTGAAAGGTCTGGACTGCAGACAGGCCAGTTCAGCACCCAGACTCTTCTACTATGAAGCCATGCTAAAATGTGCAAAGACCTCATCTGGATGGGAGCATATGTTGCTCTGTATATACCTTCCAGCATTGATTGTGCCTTTCCAGATGTGCAAGCTGCCAATTCCATAGGCACTGATGCACCTCCATACCATCAGAGATGCAAGCTTTCGAACTGAGTGCCGCTAACAAGCCGGATGGTCCCTCTTCTCTTTAGTCTGGAGGATGCTGTGTCCATATTTTCCAAAAAGAATTTCAAATTTCAATTCATCTAACCTTAGTCCATTTTAAAATGAGCTTTGTCCCACAGTAGACAGCATTTCTGGATCACGTTCACATATGGTTTCTTCTTTGTATGATAACCTGCATTTGTGGATGGCACGATGAACTGTGTTCATAGACAGTGATTTTTGGAAGTGCCTCCTGAGCCTATGCAGTAATTTCCATGACAGAATCATACTTGTTTTCAATGCAGTGCTGCCTGAGGGAGAACGAGAGACCATTTTTCTCCCATATTGGCTTCTCTTCATTGGCTCCTTGTTAAATTCAGAATTGAATTTAAAATTTTTCTCCTCACATTCAAATCTTGAATAATCAGGCCTGTCATATCTTAAAAATCTCAGACTGCTGGCTTACTTGTGGTTCCTAGAGTTTTCAAAAGTAGAATGGGAGGCAGAACCTTCAACTATCAGGCCCATCTACTATGGAATCAGCTCCCAGTTTGGATTCAGGAGACAGACGCCCTCTCTACTTTTAAGATTAAGCTTAAAACTTTCCTTTTTGATAAAGCTTACAGTTAGGGCTGGATCGGGTGACCCTGAACCATCTCTTAGTTATGTTGCAATAGGCTTAGGCTGCTGGGGGCTTCCCATGATGCACTGAGCATTTCTTCTTCACTCACCTCTTTTCATTCCTTTTGTATTTATACATCACTACTGTATTTAATCATTAGTCATTATTAAACTCTTGCTCTCTCTCCCATAGTATTTCTATTATCCTGTTTTTCTCTTCTCTCTTATCTTTCCCCTCACCCCCAACAGGTTGCGGCGGATGGCTGCCCCTCCCTGAGCCTGGTTCTGCCAGAGGTTTCTTCCTGTTAAAAGGGAGTTTTTCCTTCCCACTGTTGCCAAGTGCTTGTGTGACGATGCAGTCGAGGGGGTATTAGTTTATGTTATTGCGACAATGCCACCTAAGGGAATTTCACCCCTAGGAAATATAATGAATTGAATATATAATTCTATATATCGATGTCAGGTTAACTTGGAGGCCACACAGATCTGACATACACCCCGGCAACAGAATTGGTTCCAATAATGATAAAACACTTTATTAAAAGAATTTATTATATATATCAAACCACAATAAAAGGTTAAGACATCAAAACAAGGTAATAACAATCTGTAGCACTGGCTGTATGGTCTCCTAAATCATAAATAAAACAGGGGCTTGGATGAACTCACCAGTAGCTGAGGCCCCCCAAACAAAGAGGGATAAAAGGAGAACACACACACTACAACAACGGCACAACCAAAGTGCTGTACACTAACCAACATGAGTGGAGGGGGGAAGGGGAAACCCACCACCAAGGAGGCCACATTGCCACTGGTTTGTCCTCCGGTCACCAAGGTCAACACTAGGAGAAAAGAGTAAACAGGACAATTAGTATTCACCACAGCCACAATGCCAGAGACTCAAATCTCAGCCAGTTCACAGTCTTACATTAAAATAAAAAAACAATAAAATTTATTCTCAATAACTACAACCTAACTACCTCATAAAAACTAATAAAAGGGTTAAATACACACCATAAAATAAGCTAAATAAACTAGCACACTCAGACACCACAGAGTTAGGGATTCACAGGGAGAAATACAGTTCACCCCCTTCACAGCTTGGCACGAGCTAGCTCAAGTAAGTCACTGGAAGCGATTACTGGTGGCAACCACTGTAACCAACACACAGAACAGAACACTGCGGGAAAACCCTGCCACAACACTCTGTAGCGAGGCAAGCCAGCAAAGGCAAGATGCCGAAGGCAAGACAAAAGCAAGACGAAGGCAAGGCAGCGAAGACAAGCCAAAGGCAAGATGACAGAGCTGGGAAATTGGCCGCCGTAATAGTGGTCGCTGCGGATCATTCACTCGGGAGTCTTAATGTGACTGCAAATGCCAAAAGGCTTCAACCTTGGTCACCGCTGGAGACAGAGACCTAGAAAGAGATAAATAACTATATTACTATAGGGTTGGCAGCACAGCTGATGAACACACTCTCTCTACAGCCACGCACCAGTAGAAAGGATGCTATATCACAGTTACGTTAAGGTATATCACCCTTTCCTCTGCGACAGCAGAACCACACTACAAACGAAAGTTTGGATAAGTAACAGTCACCTAATTACTTAAGCTGACATAATAGAAAGGACAGATATAGAGCCTACCTGTGGCTAGCGTAGAGTGCGATCACAAAACGAGGAAAAATTCCACAACTCGGTAAGACCCAAAATCACGCTCTGGGGAAGGCAGGAGTCATGAATGAGACACGCAGCCCAGCTGAATTTATGCTGAGGGACACGCCTCCTAGCAATCAACTCGACATAGAAGGACATAGA
>VUQS01007442.1:27996-50337 GCA_015108495.1 Heterochromis multidens
TGAAAAAGAAGTGTTAACAAACCGCCCTTTAATGAAAAAAAAAAAAAAAAATACATGAATGAGCAGTTTGGTATCCATCGTAGATACAGCTTCACAGATCAAAGTAGGAATTTTGAAGTGCTAATGTGCATGCCAGTTAGCAAATCAGCCTGCTAAAGGATGCTGATATGATCAGATAAGCTAGTCTACCATATCATCGTAATACAGTATCCAACACCAAAAAAGAAATAACCGTCTTGTGATGGTTCTCAAGATTATTCCTAAAATGAATCAGTGCGCTCATATCACTATCAAGCAACATGTAAACCCACCCATACTAAAAGAAATAGAAATGCATCTCACAGAAGAATCCTAAAGAGTTAGCACCCTGCTGCCAGCCCAGTTAGTGGTGATGAGCTCAATGAAGGTCCTGTTTTTCTCCAGCAGTGTCTCCTCCTAAGGTAAAGAAAACCAACAAAGTAAGCTAAGTAAGTGAATGTGAACAAAAAAATATTTTTTTATTTAGTTTTTATTTATGTTTACATATTTCTTTTGAGGATGTCAGTAGCACAGTGATCACAGCAAAGACAGCAACTGAAACACTGCAGTGTTTGACAGTGGAAGCTGCTTTACGACAGGCATTCGTTCAAAGTTAAATGTTTCGATTCTTTTGTATTTGCTTTTTACTCAGAGACAATATGAAACAATGCTTCTAAGATTTTTGCATTGGACCCTTGTTGCTCTGAAGAAAAGTGTTTAAACAGAAATATGAACAGTAATATATGAAAGCTTTTTTTTTTTTTGGTCACTATGCGTGGATAGTTTCATGAACCTCATCACAGCTGTTTGTGCCCAGATTGAATGAGAAGAGCATTCCCGGCCTCTGGATCAAACAGAAACCGCCTTTCTCGTCAAGCTTGTCTCCTGTTGCCATAGTATTCACATACTGACTTGTGTCAAAATAAAGCAAACAAACAAAAACAAACAAAAAAAAAGATACACACTAAGGAAATTCATCAATGGACATATTCGTGATGCTGGACTTAAAAGGCTTGCGGCGTCAGCTCCTTGTTGAACAGGACTTCCTTTCAGTCATTTCAGTGTTCACCGACAAGCCAAGTATCCATCACTGCACCCTCGCTCATCACTGAGAGTCGCCATTCTGCAAGCAGACGTAGCAACTCGGGACAGTCACATATTACTCCAGTACTCTATCAGACATGTTCATCACAGTCTTCCATACAGTGCAATATGCAACAAGAGTGCAGAATGATTTCAGAGAGATACACAGTGCTACACTTTATTATTTTAATGTTAATTTTTTCTATCTTTCTATCTATCTATCTATTGTTTATGTATTTATTTATTTATATTTATTTTGTTGTCATGAATTTGTTAACCAACTAGATTTTATGCCAACAAAAATGTGTCAATAACAAACCCAAGAAACCTGTTCTATTCGTTTTATTTATTTTTCTTTACATGCAAAAGAACGACTTTGATAGCAGCAGTTGCTCTCATCTTACGTCCCCACTGAGCTTTGTCTGTATCTCACGTCTCTGTGACTCACGCTGATCTCTGGTAACTGGAATCTGCGTGTGAGACGGGTGGATGGTGACTGAATGAGAGTGGGCTGAGCACTTTGAGGTAGTTATGTGTGGATTTTCCAACTGACCCAGTGATGTTGAACTAACCAACACAGCCAAACCCTAACAAGCATATATTTTCTCTCTCACAAACACACACACACACACACACACATCGAATGCTTGCTTGTTGGCTTCATCTCTTGCTTTAATGCCTCGTCCCTTTGACCTGTCTGTCCGCTTCCTCACCTCTGTTGTGTTTTCATCATCACAAGAGAAACTGTACGGAGTTGTTTGCCCCACAGTCCTTAACACACTTCCTGATTGCTCACTGTCATCAGTTTCATCTTTCACATCACCTTCACTTTTCATTGACCCAACTCTGGCTAAGATTGTAAACTATTCTCCATTCATAAGGGTCAGTAGAATAAGGTGTTTAAAAAAAGAAATGTCTGTATCATAATTTAAATATAAAAAGTGCACTATTATAACTATTGCCTGTGATAAAAAGAACAATTATGATTGAATTGATGGTCAAAATAAAGAGAGATCCACCTTATTGTTATGGTTACAGTAATAAACCCTAAATTCATATGTGTGTCTGTTTAGTTCCTGTGTAAAAAATAAGAAAAAAAAGAAAAGAAAAAGTGTCTTACTTTTATGTGGCTGTTTCTTTCACCTTGCACTAACACTGACAAGTTAAAGCTTATTTGTACTATGTGCTGTAATGTCAGATATAGTAATAATATGAAGCTCTTACTGGTTCTTAATGTCAATAACATTAAAGGCTGTTGTGACCTTCTTCATTTAAGCTACGCAAGGTAAGTTTGATGGACCCTTCAGTCACATTTTTTTCCCAGTTAACTCCAGCAAAGCTCCAGAAAAATCTAGTCATCGGAGTCGAGAATCTTTCAGCCCCGGAAATATATAGAAGAGTACTTCACTGCCTTGCTCAAACCGAGAAAAAGGAAAGTTTTCCAGTAATCGTCATCCTACTGTAGAAACAAGGAAAGCTGTGTCGCGTGATTCAAAATGTCTCGCAACCACACGTAAAAAGCGTAAAAACGTTAATGTTTCACAAAAACTCCTGCGCTCGTCATTTTTTTCAGACGATGGCTTTGCCTGATCGCTCAGGTATTACGGGCGTTACTACCAAAGCTTTTTCATGAAATTTACGACAGTTCCTGAAGGCGGCCTCGGCTCATCAAGCGAGCATCAGTGTAGCACACCCGCGAGGAGGAGGAGGAGGTTTGGCCGACGTTACAGCAGCAGTTACCGGGTGCGACGTCGGAAGTTAGCCGTCGGTTCCTGCTTCTTTGACATTTCTGGAAATTTCACATCCGTTAACAGTAACAGGTATGTTAACAAGCTTTTGGCAGTGTTTTTATGTGTTGCAATGAAGAGCGAACGGTCGCATCTTTGTTAGCACTGTTAACATACACTATCAGCAGCCGTTTGCCCCCAACTCCATAAAGGGCTGGGTGCTCTGCTAGCGAGCACTAGCAACGGCTAACGTTCATTTTCAAACCTGCTGCACTTGGTCAAATCACAAGCTGGCTTTACCCTTCACAACCTCCCATACTGTGGTTATAGCTATCAATAACAGGAAGCTTTCAGAAATAATGGCGATAATTTAAAACGTATAATGATTTTTATTTATTTTTTTTGTTCTTTTACTGTGACTGCTGCAGAATTAGATTTTACTTTGTGTTTAAACAGGACCTGTCTTTTTTTTTTGTTATTGTTATGTTTATTAAAATGTTATGCAGCTTTAATAACGCAGTTTCCGATTCCTCTCTGCGCCAGATTGTTATCTCAACAGTTACTCGCTTCATTTGTTGACTTGTTATCATGACCATGTATCACACATCGGCGGCAGAGTGCACAGCTTTTTGGTCCCATACACAGTTTAAAAGTGAGCCTCTTCCAGTCTCACGCACACATCTGCTCAGTCATATCTGGAAACCACAGTGGCTCAGATGAACTTAGGGTCAATCTCATATGTGAGTTTAACAATTTTTATGATGTACAAGCTTAAACTCTGCTGACATGCCAGTGTTTTTCTCTGTCTGTGAGCATCAATATCATGGGATTTATCATCGTTTCCAGTAGCAATCAGCACCAATTTAATGTCTGTGACTTAAAGTAACAGAAAAAATAATTGGCACCCTCGATGCTTTATCGGTATTCTCATAGTTCACTGGAGTCAACATCAAAAAGTGCACTTTGGGCAAACTTGTAAGGCTTGCACATGAAGTGTCCCATTTTTACCTACATTTTGATACCAGGCTCATCTTCTAGCCGTGTCAAATTTTCTTCATCAAATATACTAAAGCTGTTGTACAAAAAGAAGGAGCTGAAGGGCTCAGGTGGGAGGCACTGATTGATTTTTTTTTTTTTGTGGATTGACTCATAAATCTCATGTGATCTCAGAGCATCATAAAGTCTGATGAAGCCATTTAAAAGATGACTGGTTTCTCTTGGCTGGCTGTCAGGCTTGGAAGAGACTACTGTTAAGTAGTTTAGTAGTAGCTTAGTTTTGCATTTTAATGCAAACCTGCACTGTGCATATGTCTGAGAATCAGTTAACATGAGTGATAATTGAGCTGGATCACTTTGGTCCATTTAACAATATCATTCTTTACATCCAGATCAGCTCTATTTGATTTAATAACAGCGTCTAAATGAGAACATGGGCATGTGAGAACAGCCAGCACATAACCTTGGCTGATAGGATGGGTTGTCAGTTTTTTAGGTTCTGCTGGATATTTGTGTGCTTTTATATATAAGACACAGTGCTACATGTGTTGAAATAAAGTGTTTTTTGAGTGATTTTCTCAACAATGTGCCCATGATTACATTTTCACTTCTTGTAGTCACTATACACATTCACCAAGGTTAAAGCCAGCATGGCATGTCGTCATGTTGACTAGTGGTGACGACTTGTATAACGGACAGCTTTTTCTCATTACTTGTCAGACGGGCAGACAGAAAATGTTTAGTCCAGATAAGCACAGAGCTTGCTGAAACACTGACAATCCAGTGACTCTTTATCTGTTCTTGAACCTTCTGGCTGTTCTCTGAGCACACGTTTGCCACTGTGTACCAAAGTAATTTACTCAAAATTAATGAGCAACAGTAGCAACAACCTTCATTTTCGCAACCTGAAATATGCGTCTCTGGTCTGGTGCAATGGGCATTCTTATGCTTATCCATGCTTAATGTAATTTGCTTACACTTTGTTGCTGTGTAAATGCCTCAGGGCTGTTTACCTTTTACCTAGTTTTCACTAGCCCTGCCTAGTTCTGCTTTTTCTGTCTTTTCAATCTGGTGTGTTTAATGCTGACCTGCTGGTTTGTTTGAAAATGTTCCTGTTTTTTGGTTTAATTCATAGATAAAACAAGTTATCTTATCATAGCTCATTATCCCCCTTATCTGTTACTTGTATAAATTATACAGTATCTTTAAGTTGATCAAAATACTGTTGTTGGGCTGCATCAGCATCTGATAGTAGGAATTTAAAGGATTGCTGCACACCTGAGTACTGATTAAGCTCTCAAAACTTTTAGCTTAGTCAAAGAGATATTGATATTAAAATCTAGAGGGACCTGCATTTCATAAAGAGGCTCCTTCATGGCACGTGCCTCAGACATGACCTGAGCAGGTGTGCTGTGCCTCTGTTGGCACTGTCGAAAAGGAGCTGAAGTAACAAGGGTGAAGCACATCTGCTTCACAGTGTTTGGCAGTATGTCACGTCTGGCAGATATGACATAAAAATCATTACCTCATTGGGATGTAGTGATGGTGAGAAAAATCACGTGTTCCCATTTTTTTTTAGACGCAGTGGGCGTAGCTTCCACAGGGATGCGATCCAGTGTCACAGTCACTGTACCTCAGGGCATTATCCATAGCCTTTTTGTGGAGGAAAATCAATTCCCTTTGTGAAGAGAATCAGTAATTGCTTTAAAAATATCCAATAACATCAGCAGCCAGTCAGTGCTTCCCCATCAAACATCAAAACAGTTTCAAGCTCACTTTGCATTTGAAAGGAGTTATTTTGAACTTCTCTTAAAAATGCTTAAATGCACATGATGGATGTGTTCAGCTGAGCGTAAATGCACACATTTTGCAACTCATCTTCAGTTTGATGAATCATCTTCACTTCATTCGCTACCACCTTCAGGGCCCAGCAGCTGCTGTAACCAAGTTACACATAAGAAATATAATCACAGTTCACGATGTATAGAGGATACTGCTGCAATCTCTTCTCAGTTTTTTGTGTTAAGTGGGCCAGTTCATGTTAAAGAAAGCTGCAGTGGAGATGTTCTTATACATGTCCTCTTTGTTGTAATCTCCCCCTGGATAGCTGAATCTCATCGTCAAGGACTTGTCAGCAGGTAATCTAATATTTACCTGGGAGACAGTTTCATTTGCTATTGCTACAAAAGATAACTTAGGAATTTTATGGTGGCTCACCCATAGGGTGTACTGCAAAGTAAGATTAATGGGTTAGTAAGGTGTGTTGAGTCTAAAGCCAGAGTTTTCAATGTCATGAAGTTGACTGCTTAGTTTAACCTGGCTAGATCAGCTTGGTAACTATTCAGAGTTGTGGATTAAAATGGGCTGAAAAATGCCACATTTTCACTAATTCTTCTGATGATATTCACTGTGAGCACAGAGTGGCTGTATAGTGTAGTGGTTTACACATTTGCCTAACAAGTGAAAGATCAGATTGGTTCAATTCCAGGAGGAGACACAGATCCCTTTGGGGTTTGCTTCAAGAAGTGCATCCGGTGTAGAAAATCTGCCAAATCAAATATGTGGAGATACCCGCTGTGGTGCTTCTGAATGAAGGAGCAGCTGAAAGTAGCTTTTATTCACTATGAGCATAGATTCATTCAAACCCATTGAGCCATAAGGCGATAATGCCACCGATCAAAGCCATGCAGTACAGTGGTAAAATAAATATGTTTATTTGCAAATTTGCATGATTAGTCAAACTATTTTCTTCCATCGTGTCTCTCTCTTGCCTTATTTGCAACACCAATGTTGCTTTTCCTGTGATAAAATTTTAATATAATTCATAATTCTCCATGACCTGTTTCTCATGAGCGAAGTAGGTGGCTTGCAATCAGTTCATTTTGTGCATCATATAACCCCCTTTTATGGGTGAGCCACCAGAGCCCGTGGAAGAAAGCCTGGTTTAGCAAAGAAAGATGAAAACTGCCTTAGTTATAACTGTTATCTGTGGCTGGATTTTATGTCTTCTGAGCTGTGTAGTATGTCAGTGTTGCTTCTGAGCCTAACCCCAAACACCGAGTTGATTAACAGAAAACTCAGGGTCAGAAAAGCCGATGAGAATTTGTGTAATCAACTCAGAGAACGTTACTCTGAATTAGAGGCACCAAAAAAATTCATCTATAGAGTTCGAATACCATGAGTCCCCATTGCATTATAGAGCTGAGAGCCCCCCATTGTAATTTAGTGGAGCAGAAATACGAATGCATGCCTGTGGACCATGACCTTAAAAAAACAGTAGTAGAATGAGTCAGAAAGTTCACACTGTTGCTTTTCATTCAGTGCCATCTATTCATTCATAATTTTTATAAAAAATAGATGATTATCAGGCACAGAAAGTTGTCTCTGTTCCCGTGTAGGTAACAGATTGATCATAAAAGCATGTGAGAGATTGTCCTCGATAACAGGCTTGTGTCTAATTGGCATTTCCATGTTTTTGAAGACATCCACATTTTGAAAATGAATGGATTTTGGTATGTGCTTTGATATCGGCCATATTATGATGAACAGCTCCTTCAGGCTCAGCAGGAGGGAAGGCCAAGACAGCCTGTCAGGGAGCAGGTTTTTAAGTCGGCTCAACAGCCTGAGCGTTTCAGCGAACCTGCTTATCTGAAAAACATCTCAGATATTTAAACAGGTTTGTGTTCCGTGTGGCATGTTTTAAAAGTTGGCACCTAGAGTGTTGAATACCTGATTTCTAAATTTCTAAATTCATTCTTGTGTCTAAACACTCAGTTTTCTCTTGTCTTTAGGTTGTTGGATGAATTTTCTAAATTGTTAGTTAAAGAAAACCTTTCCTCTCTTTTGCTCTGTCTTTACTTCAGGTTCATCGTGCACAGGTAATCATGGCAGAAGCCCACCAGGCAGTAGCTTTTCAGTTCACCGTTACACCAGATGGCATTGATCTGCAGCTGTCCCACCAGGCCCTCACTGAGATCTACCTCTCTGGCATGCGTTCTTGGAAGAAGCGTATAATCAGAGTTAAGGTATCTCGGCTCTGTTTTGTTTGTTGGTGCTTAGCGCATGTCCCTAAACCGTCTTTGGTGTTCTTCCTCTTTTGGTATTACAGCTCTTCCTTGACTCATTATGATAGCACATGCATCAGAGCCACAGTTAAATGTCAAAGTGGCGTTCAGACTGTAGGTTTGTGTTCATTTTATTCTCATTATGTTTGGCTTGTGTGTTTGCTCCTTTGCAAACTACACATTTTCAAAGCCTTTGTATAAGTCCATGGGAAGAGCTCTCCAAACATGCATTTTTGCGAAATGTTCCTTTAAAACTAACCTAACTAAATGATTTTTTCCTATGCTGTTTAAAATTACATATAAAATTACTTTGAGTGACATAGACTGAATACAACACATGTAGTTATTAACAGTTTTAATTATTATCTCTTTAAATTGCTGTAAATACCTATTACACATATTTATTGTTAGTATAATAGTTATTTTTAATTTTCCTCTGAGCAGTGTTTTTTTTCATGTGGGCTTTATTGTCAGCGATGAATGCAACACATTACTGCACACACTTCATAAGTGGATGTTTGACTCTCTTTATTTAATCTTCACTTTGCTCACTCTTTTTCAGAAGCACTGTGAATAATTATTAAAGCCATGTTTGATGTGTTAGCATTTCACACTGTGTTGGACACCCACCTTCTTTAGGTTTAAATTTATAGTTAAATTACTGGTAATTTGTTCTGTAAATCAGGTCTGAAACTGTGCTGGTTGTAATTAAGCCATTCAGAGTTGAACATTTCTATAATCTACTGACTTAATTATAAGTGAATTTTTGCCGTGCATGCCAGTGAACTGATGGATAATAGAGAATAACCTTTTTCTCTCACTCTACCAGAACAGTGTGATAACAGGGGTATACCCTGCTAGTCCTTCGTCCTGGCTTTTTGTGGTCATAGCAATCCTGGCTACTATGTACACTCGCTCTGACCCCTCCATGGGACTCATAGCCAAGATACAGGAGCATCTGCCAGTCAGGTAACACATCTCGTGACTCCTTTTAAACAGCGAAAGATCAAGATGAACATTTTGTTTCACCAGACACCCTTTTTTCTTTTTCCCTGACACTCACAGAGAGATCAGTTTTTGAATTCATTCATTTAGTCTTATTAGTTGTTGAATAAACAGAATTGCGCATTTTACATTTACTGTGATTCAATAAAAAATGTCAGCCAGATACGACACCCTCGCATTTATACAAAAAAACTCAATATAAATATAAATTTGAGACTATTCTCATCATGTCTGACACATGACACAGTCAGTTTGACCAAAAACCCAAATTCAGGTTTTTTTTCACGACTGGTGGGAGTGGTGGGATCACTACACACGGAAGCACAGTTTGTCTGCATATAGTTAAGGCAGTGAGACTGTGTCACCTTACTTAACAGAAACCTATGCATTTTCTGTTATTTTTTGGCTATTTTTAATAAACAAAAATGTATTTTATGCTTGAGTAAATTAAACCCCACCTAAACAATGGTTAAAACGGTTGGTGGAACCTGTAGCCAGAACCTAATGCAGGAAAAACACTGAAATTGAACGACATCAGTATGAGATCTTAGTTTGAATGAAATATCCTAGATCTGTTTTGGTATGTTCTTTTTTAGCCTATTTTTTTGTTGTTATTCAACACATTTTTGCTGCCACTAACAGGATTCCCCACTGCCAAATCTCCAAAGTAAATTATTTTTGAAATCGAAATGTATTTTCTTTTTAAAACCTTCCTCCAGTACAGAAGCACATGACTAAAGTGTGCTCTGTATAGTTATTACCCCTTCCAATTCTTCCTATCCTACTTTCTCCTATAATAATTTTTTTTTCCCCATTTGTTTTTTCCCATCTTAATAGTCTTCTCTCTTTTTCTTTCCTGTTTTTCTCTCCATAAACATCAGATTTTTATACTCACTTTAAAGCATAGGACTGATTTGGAAGGACAGAAATGGGACAAATGTGTTTATGTTTTGAGGTAGTTTGATGCTGCTGTTTTAGTACTGCTAGCGTTTGTCTTTAACATTAAACTTCTTCGTCTTCTTTTATCACTGCAGCATCTGAAGCTTTCGTACTGTCTTTTACCCCAGTCTTGTTTACACATGTTCTATTTGTCTAATTTTATTTTATCTTTTTTTTTTCTCACATCATTTCCAGCCAGTCGATGAGTACGCAGTGCCAGGCAGTGGTGTCAGCAGTGCTCTTTAGCACCATGCTATGGCTAATGCTCATCTTCACTATGCGCCTGTGCCTCAAGCAGCTCCTCTCCTACCACCACTGGATGTTTGAGCAGCATGGCAAGATGTCCACCACCACCAAAATCTGGGTGGTCAGTGTTTTTTCTCACCTTTTCTACTTCCCAGTGTGATGTAACTACCTCAAGTGTCTCTCAGTCATAATATGTTTATATGCTGTTTTTATGCATTAGAATCCAAAACGTTTGTTATTTACAGCTTTGCTTAGAGTTAAAAAGTTTTTTTTTTATGATGTATGATATGATAAATTACTGGAATCAAATCAAAAGCAAATATTGTGAGTCCTATAGGTGTGATGTGCTTTCACATTTTGAGTGTGTCTCTGCTTGTGTGTCTGTGCCAGGCGCTGGTGCGGATCTTTTCTGGCAGAAAGCCTCTGCTCTACAGCTATCAGGGTTCATTGCCAAATCTCCCTGTGCCCGCCATCAAGGACACGGTCAAGAGGGTGAGATGTCACATGAAGCAGAGGAAACGATAACACGCTGATCACTGACCATAAAACAGATGGATCTTTTATCACATTCATCATTTGTTTTCATTTTTTCAGCTACTTGAGAAATTAGTAAAAATCCAGGGCTTATATTAATCCACACTGAGAAAGAGGAGGAGGAGGAATAGAAAAATTTTATTATTTGAACAGAATTAGATATGGTTGTAATGGTTGAAGATGTGTTCATATCACCTTTTTTTTTTATTGCTTTACCTCTTTCATTTAGTATTTGGAATCAGTACGTCCACTGATGGATGATAAAGAGTATGAACGCATGACCAAGCTGGCCGCAGAGTTCGAGAGCAGCCTTGGTAACCGCTTGCAGTGGTACCTCAAACTCAAAGCTCTCTGGGCTTCAAACTATGTAAGTGGTTGGTCACAATGCTCTGGTGAGGTGTGGCTAAAGCAAAGCTGTTGAAAGGAAATTTCGAATTCCATTAACAATGTATATGTTAGTGAGGCTTTGTGGTTTGAATTATTTAGCTTGTGTGAATATGCAGTCACGTTTTTTTTTCTTTTTCTTTTTTTTTAAATGTGCTTTTAGGTTAGTGACTGGTGGGAGGAATACGTCTACCTACGGGGTCGAGGCCCAATCATGGTCAACAGCAACTACTATGGCATGGTAAGAAAATCTTTTGGTATTAAGTTTCTCTAAGATATTTCTGGTCTAACACAGGGTAATCCTAACTTTGGATTGAATACAAGTTGGCATTTTGACCATACCAACAGAGTTGATTTTAATATTTCTGGGCCTTTTAACCCTCTGGAGTCGACAGAAGCACAGGTGCGTCCAAATCACATGACTGATTTAAGATAAAACGTAGCAGGAAGACGCAGCCTCACAGAGTCTCTGTTTCAATTTGTGTCGAAAGTGCAGACTTCAAACTATATACCAGTTTTACCAAATTGTGTTGATAGGCCAAGTAAAACCAGACTTATGATAAATAGTTTACATCCTGCTTTTTCCTGAATATTGTCATCACGTTTGGTGCAGGAAGAAATGGTAAAAACGGGATATTCTAAAGTTAGCAAGACAACCCCAAAAAAAACATGACACCACTATTCCTATTGGTAGAAAAATGCACCACATGAACCAATCAAAAAATTATATATAGTTTTGAGATTTGAGAGAGTTGACCTCTGTAGGGTCCAGGTGTGGCCTCATACTACCAGTAGCGACACTGATCCTAGCCAAATGCAAAACTAGTGAAAAAAAACAGTCAGAATAGATGAGGGGGGAAAAACGGCAGTATCCTCCACCTGTCAAACCATTGCTGTTTTATTCATAGGAGCATTTAGGGAACAGACACATACATTATAGTAAGATGTTGGCATTAATTTGCCATTTGAGGGAATAATAGTGGATATAACTATGTGTTGCAGTGTGTTTAATCTCTAAACAAATTACTCCTGCAGGAGCTGCTCAGACATGGAAATTAATGCCATGAAGCTCCTAGTGCACAATTTTTGTGCTGATGTTGATGCCAGAGGAGGTTTGGGACTCTGCAGTTATTGAAACAGCAGACTGTCGGTGACTTTCCCACACTATGCATCTCCACACTCGGCGACCCCCGCTGCCGCTTTGTAGCTGAGTTGTTCTGATTCCTAAACTCTTCCACTTTGCAATAATAACCACTTATAGTTGATCGTGGAATATCTAGGGGGGAAGAAATTTGACAAACTGACTTGTTGCAACGATGGCATCCTATTACATAAGAATTAAGTTAGTGAGCTCTTTAGAACGGCCCATTCTTTCACAAATGTTTCTAAAGGCAGACTGTATGACTAGATGCCTGATTTTATACACCTCAACAAAACTCGTACAGGTCATCACCTACATGTATTTGTATGAGCTACCCAATAAAAAGTGATTTTTCTGCTTTTCTATTAACTTCGTCTTTGGAGAATTAAAAGGACACATTATCAGGTATTTATTCTGGTGGCCTCTTATGACAAATTAGCAGTGTCACTTTGTAGGATGATAGACAGTATAAAAGGTGGATGCACCCAATGTGACATCACACATTGCTTTGTGAAGTCTTGTTGTCACAATGAACATTTTACCTGGCACCATTTTGGTGTTTTGAAACCAGATGGGACCACAAGTCTTTTTGCCACCACAGGTATCGCCCCCTGGAGGCCATGTTGGCTTCACTTTTCAGACCTGGAAGTTTTTAGACTGTCTGTGAACAGGACATACTGTAAATGGATACATTGCATGTGGCTTTTTAACCATAACTCCAACTTTCTCCTCATCATATTTCTCTCATGAGGGCATGGTGCCAGCAAATCAGTATTTCTAATGTAAACCTCTCCCTAAGCTCAAACCTGTGACCTTTTAATCCCAGATTTACCCAGGGATCATTTTGTTTGGATGATCCTTACTTTCTGTATCTGTTCATTTTCTCCTCAGGACTTCTTGTATGTGACTCCAACTCCCATCCAGGCAGCCAGGGCAGGCAACAGCATCCATTCATTCTTCCTTTATCGCCGCAAACTCAACAAAGAAGAGCTTAAACCTGTGAGTTACGCCACCAGACCACCCCTGCTGCTACATATATGTGAAGACATTAATTTTTCTTATGTGCTCTGTGCTATGGCATCAGATGACTTGTTAATCAGATGTCTCATATTTTAATGTTTTTTTTTTAAACTTCAGTATATTATATAATATGTATAATACAGTGGACACACGAGGCCATCAGTATGTGGTGGGATTGTATAGCATTCATTCTTCCATTCATCTATCCATCAGTGTTTATGTGCCTTGTATGTCCATTTATTTTATTTGTTATGTTTTTGTAAAGACATTTCCCTTGTGTTCTTATACCATGCCCATCTCTCACCCCTTCCTTTTGTACCCTTTTCATTCTCTGCATTGTTTGCTTGACTTTTCTTTATTTACTTTCCTGTTTTCTTCTCACTCTTTTAAAAACACCCCCCTCTTTTTCTTTGACCCTACATTTCTTCCATGGCTTTCTTCTGTTCTTTGCCCTCGCCTTCGTCTTCTCCTCTCCATTTCCCAGAGTCGTATACCAGGCACTGTCATTCCTCTGTGTGCTGCTCAGTGTGAGAGGATATTCAGCACTACACGCATTCCTGGAGAGGAGACCGGTAAAGAGATTGAGCCGTGCACACAGCACTGATGTTTGATACACGAAAATGTCTGAACACGAGCGGTTAACAAGAAAACCTGCTCCAGTTTCTGACTTCATAGCGAGCATTGCTAACACACCACCCCTTCAGTGATGATGAGGCATACAGAAGGTGTCTAAAGCCTCCAGAGTTTAAGCATGGTATAGAAAATTGTGTCAGTGTGTGTGTCTTTGTGTGTGGTTCAAGCAAGGCATCTCTGATTCAGTGAGTCACAATGTGTCTGCTGAACAGCTCATCCTGTCATCTCTCATCTATCTCCTCTTGCCTTCTGGTTTCATCTCAGGTCTGTCTGGGTTGCTGGAAAGACGCTATCTTAAACTAATGTCTTTTTTTTCCTCCTGCCCACACATTTTGTTTTCTCATTTTTTTCTTTCTTCTCTTCCCTTGCCTCTTTTTCTACTTCACCCCAACACTTCTTTTCTATCAACCTTTGTTTCCTCTCCTTTCTTGTACTGTTCCTGCTCTGGCCCATACTTCTCTTATCCTGCTCAGTGGTTGCTGAGGTCTGCAGTTCCTTGCTGTTCCTATCAGTTTGAGCGGATGTTTGACACTTGTCGAATCCCTGGAACACTGACAGGTAGTATTTATATTCTTACTCAACTGGCCCCAAATTGTTTTAGGTATATAAATGCCAAAAAAGTGTTTAATTAACAATTCAAAATTGAGATGAATTCCTGTTTCATATGCAGTAATTCGTGCGTGTGCATCATGTTATATGATAATGACTCTGTCAGTCATTTCAAGTTAGGGATCACAATGGAAAGAGTAGCAAATTTCATTCCTTCTTTCATTATTGCAACTTCACTCAAGCATGCAGCCTACAATTTGCCTTCATTTATTCAATTGTTCTCAGTCACAGCCTAACTTAGGTTAGGTCAGCATAAACCTAGTGCTTTGTCCTACCATTGACTTGAATTCAAGTCAGGTGTTTCAGTCATATGTGACCATGATCATTTGGCTTTGCACTCTGGTCTTAAAAAGACTGCGGTTAGCCAGTTTGATGCAGTTAGATGGCAAAATCCTGCCCATCTCACACCATGTGCATTCTTTTTACACTGGACCAGTCCTGAATTATGAGTTATTCAGAAGGGTGTGTTGGGTTGTTGTGAATTTATCTGTTACAGTGTTACTGGGGATTTATGCTTCACAAACCCTTCTGAAACCCTACAGCGTAACGTGACTTGCACCTTCCTAGAAATGTAACTACACGTTGCATCGACATAGCCCGCAACTATTGTTATTGGCCTGTTTAGTACCGTCGATTCCTCCTGTTCATTTCTGGCGACTTTTTTCCTGCAGTTTTTTAATTTATCAGTGAGAGAATAACAATGATCATCTCAATATAAGGAATAATAATCACAGCATCAATATAAGGGCTCACAAATGTCAGCAAATTCCTGGAGGGAGATTGCTGAAACTATCGGAAAGGACGTGAGGGGATGTACAAAGAAGTGGAAAAATTTGAGGGACAAATATGTTTGCCCCAGGAAAAACTGACCACAACAAAGAGCGGGGACCCAGGAGGGAAAAAAGTCTGTTTCTTTTTTGTTTCTATTGGCTGGCACTGCATGTAAAACACCGGGACACGCCCACATGGTAATTAACACATAATTTACCAGCACAAGCATAAATACCGACAACTATGTCGGCCACTTACGTAGGTTACATCGTAGGCTCTACAAAGACTCACCGCAGAAGTCTAATCAGGCATTTAGGCTACTTTAAAAAAAAAAAAAAGCATTATAAAACACACACAAGCCTACAGACAAGTGCATGCTGCTGAGCCAGTGTGCTGGCATCTCAAGCAAAATTGAATTAAGGACAAAATTTGTCAAAACAAAAACAAAAAACAAAAAAAAACATGAACACAGTGTTTAAAATAAATCAAATGAATGTGAAAACAGAATGCATTCATTTTAGTAGGGGAAAAAAACCCACTCATGTTAACACAAGGCAACTTAACCCCTAAGTTAAGTGCATCATCTTATGTATACATTTCCCCGACATTTTTTATTGCACCTTCCCAGCATCAGCATTCTCACATCCCACGTCATTATCTTCACTAAATTGCACACCATTTCACACCACAAGCATTCTGGTAATAAAATATGTCCACTTTGTCTTGTATCATTTTCTTTTTTTACCTTTTACATCCAAAGATACTGTGCAGCATTGGCAGGACAGTGACTACATAGTGGTTTACCACAAAGGGCGCTACTTTCGTCTCAAGGTGTACCAGGCAGGCAGACTTCTGTCTCCGAGGGAGATTGAATTCCAGATTCAGAGGATCCTAGATGACCCTTCACCTCCTTCCAAAGGAGAGGCCAAACTTGGGGCCCTGACTGCTGGAGACAGGTCAGTTTGATTGTTTACATCACCTGCAACATACAGCACACTATAATACTAATGTAATCCTCTAAAATCACCAGAATTCCCTGGGCTCAGGCCAGGACAAAGTATTTCAGCAGTGGGGTCAATAAACGCTCTCTGGACAGCATTGAGAGAGCTGCGTTCTTTGTGACCCTGGATGACGAAGAACAGGGCATGATGGGAGACAACCCGGCAGCTAGTTTAGATCGCTACGCCAAGTCCTTGTTGCATGGGAAATGTTATGACAGGTACTTTTACACTAAAAGAGTCACTGTCTTGTGAACTTGGAATTAACTCATTGAGTCCTTGTTGCTCTGCTGTTGACTTGTTGGAAATTTCCCTATCAGTTATTATCTTGGTGGTCATGCAGGTGGTTTGACAAGTCCTTCACGGTTGTTTATTACAAGAATGGAAAAAATGGCATCAATGCAGAGCACTCGTGGGCTGATGCACCTGCGTTGGCACACGTGTGGGAGGTAAGGAATATGAAAGGAAACTTAAAGTGTTGTCATCTCGCTCTGAGAAGAAGTCATAACTTCAGATTGTTGTTTGTTTCCAGTACACTCTGGCCACTGACAGTTTCCAGCTTGGTTACAATGCAGAAGGTCACTGTAAAGGAGACGTGGATTCATCCCTGCCACGACCAGTGAAGCTCAGTTGGGAAATCCCTCCAGAAGTTAGTTATCCATTTATACTTTTCCATTAAATCACTTTCCTAAATGAAGCAAGCTGTTGTCACAAACATGGCAACAAGCAACTGTTAGTGCTATTATTATTATTATTATTATTATTATTATTATTATTATTATTAGTAGTAGTAGTAGTAGTAGTAGTAGTAGTAGTAGTAATAGCAGTAGTATTCTACATGCAAACAAAATGTAAGAACAGTATGTTATCATTTTACTTTGAATTGGCCAGGAACAATAACTTCTTGTTTCTGCTGGTTGCCTGGCACAGTGATAACAACATTTTATATATATGACTGTATATAACTACAACTTATAATTGCATATACACTTTTTTGGCTGAGGTTTAAGTTTTTTAAATACCCCCATACATTCTACTAACTGGACTTCCTAACTCCAAATGGGCCAGTAGACATAAGTAACGGCACTGATTCCATGACACTTTAATTATTAAAAGAAAATGGATATTCTTATTTCTGACTGACTTGTTATGCTTGAGTCAGTAATACCCCATTTTTTTTAACCATGGTGCAGTGGTTACAAATATCTCAATCTTGACTGATGTTTGTTGTTTTTCAATGTGTCTGCGTCAGTGTGAGGAGCAGATCGCTCAGTCTCTGGCTGTGGCCCAGGCGCTGGCTGATGACGTGGACTTCCATGTTTTCTCTTTCCAAGAATTTGGAAAAGGAAAAGTCAAGAAGTGTCGAGTCAGTCCAGACGCCTTCATTCAGATGGCTCTTCAGTTGGCCTACTTCAGGGTGAGTGTTCCACTGAAGATGTGTATACATGCACTTTCTTAATAACTGGTGTAATTCTATAACATAATAAGGGCAGCCTCTCTGTTGTTTTGGCTCTATATTCCACCACAGGGGGTAGGGGAATCAAAAGTACTTACAAAATTAAAACGATGACCCCCAGCTTTAACATAAGGGGATGTACATGCAGACTCACCTCCACTGTTTAAATGGTGGAGGTGAGTCTTACATCTGTTCAAAAGTTTGGGAAATTGTGTTTAAACAAGGTTTCAGTTCCAGCTGCTCACACAAAGCGGATGTGTCACCCTGAAGCTCCAAGACTGCTTTTAACTTGAAATGTTTAAAATTGTATCTAACATGTAATACACACTTACAGGTCCCATACACTAAAAATCCATTTTGATACAATTATGAGATTTTTAGGAACTTTGAGGTGTGAAGTATGAGTTGTGAAAATCTGAAGTCACTTACTACAAGAATTCTTCCAGACCCCTGGCAACGTGTGACTGCCTCCCAGCTTTACAAGCCAGTTCGAATTTTCTACACATGAAATGGGTAACCAATAGGAGTTGAGTTGAAAGTTCAACCATAGTTCCACCCTCTCGCTGCTCATTTCTTCCAGGTTTAGTGCTAAGCTGAGTATCACAGCACGATGCTGACACACATGCTAAAAGTACTGCTGTGGACGGTCAGCAGCAAAATATATTTTGGCTAACAAAACTCACTCAGTTTAATCGTAGGCTGTGTTTAAAGTGTTTTCAGCTTAAGCTGCTGTTGGATAGCTCATTATGAAGGAACTGAAGTTGCTCTCTTTGTCAAAGCCACCAGAGTCCTCTGATAAAAAGTAAATGCGGAACACATAATCTGTTACTTCCTCAGTCGGTTAGTTTGTTTGTGTGACTGATATTTTAACAGTTAACATACAGTACATGTGGGGTGGGGGTGCGCTGCAGCCATTCCAGTTTGATTTAAAGGTGCAGACCCTGAAACAGACCATTAGAAACTGAACTCAAAACCAGGGGTAAAAAGGTACTTCTTTGTGGTTTTGGGCTGAAACTAGCAATGGGAACATGTGAGACTAGCATTAATATGTCTTAAATTGGCCAGTAGCATATTGAACATTTAAATATGCACAGTTTTTCAGTTTAATCAGTTGTGCCTAAGTTGGATTTTTTTTTGGGGGGGGGGTGGTTGCAGGAACGGGGGACTTTCTGTTTGACATATGAAGCCTGCATGACCCGTCTGTTCAGGGAGGGCAGGACTGAGACTGTTCGCTCCTGCACCAATGAGACTACCGCCTTCATCCGAGCGCTGGAGGATGGAGAGGTGAGAACATGAAAACACTCTTCCGATTTGTTTTATGAAACTTAAATCAGATCATCAGTACAGGATATGCAACGCAGTCATGTCAGCCACATCATTCTCCACCAGACAGCAGATGTGTGCAAACGTTTGTTCCAAGCTGCCGCAGAAAAGCACCAGTTACTGTACCGCATGGCTATGACTGGAGCCGGCATCGACAGACACCTCTTCTGCCTCTACGTGGTGTCCAAATACCTCGGAGTGGAGTCTCCTTTCCTGAAAGAGGTTTATTTCTTTATTGTATTTTTGTCTAGCAGAGCTTATACTGCAGTGATGTTAGCAAACTGATGTGATGGCTTGTGCGTGTTTCAGGTTCTGTCTGAGCCATGGAGGCTGTCCACAAGTCAGACCCCACTCCAGCAGGTGGAGCTGTTTGACCTAGTGAACCACCCGGAGTATGTCTCCTGTGGAGGAGGCTTTGGACCAGTCAGTATTGTCTCCAGTGTTTTAAAGACTTTAAAGTATTAAAGTTATAGAACTAAACAGAGGAAATAAGCCTACATTGAACATTGTAGCACATACGTTTGCTAGCTTTGTTTATATAATTATATATTTATTTTATTCCATAGTCCAAGTTTCTTCTACTTTAGTCAACATATTACTTGCACATAGAGAAAAAGTGCTTGTGATAAGGCACTCGTGAGAATTCAAGTGTTTTTTGTGTCTTTCTCAGGTGGCTGATGATGGATATGGGGTGTCCTACTGCGTTTTGGGAGAGAACTTGATTAACTTCCACATCTCATGCAAACACTCATGTCCAGACACTGTGAGTTTAATCAGAGTAGTTATTCTACACCACGTAAAGAGCAGTATAAACTTTCTAACTAGGCGTGGGAAGTTTTTATTTTTGTTTTGTCTATTATAGCTTTTGGTCAATTTGTAACCAAATGTTTATTTAGAAAAAGAAAAAGAAAACAAGATGTGTATTTCAGTACTTCATATGTAAATATAGACGTGTATTATAGTTATTATGCGTGTAGTTATTTGCAGAAAGACAAGAGTAATATATCTTCAAAATATCCTTTCAAGGATTGTTCATTGAACAGGCAAATCTGGATGTTTGAAGCTCATGCTTCCAAAAAAATTTTCAATGCAATGTAAATGCTTTTTCCCCTTCCATGCAACTCCTTATTCTTTGACATGTTTTTTGTCTCCTTTAAAGGATGCCCATAAGTTTGGTGATCAGATCAGACAAGCCCTGCGTGATCTGCTAAAGCTGCTGAGCCCCAGCCAAACAGAGCCCAAAAACATGGACAAGAGTCAACCCAAGCTCAAGAAAGAACAGTAGATACTCAATCAGAGGAAGTGATGCTGAAGGGAACATGTGCAGGGAGTGAAGCAAGGCAGGTTTTTGTTCCTCATTTATTGCGAGAATTTTATAGCCAGGTAGATGATATTCAGGAGGCAGCTCCACTGGAAGACTGATAATAATGGAGTTGATGTTTTTACTGATATGCACTTATATTTGTGTGTTTCTATTAGCTGTGTGATGGGTTTATGGAGAGAGAGAAGGGTCCACAGAGTGTGGTTTATTGGTTTTAATTTAGTTTTAGCGTTCAAACAATTTGAAATGTCCAGATCTCTAAATGGAAACTATAATGAGGCCAGTACACATTACACCTCTCAGTGTTCAGATAGAAGATCCTAACTTCACATCATTGCAGGGAGTAACTGAATACAAATTTAAGTGCAGTATGTTTTTGACACAAGTAAATATACCACTCTCTTCTGTTGTTGGATCTGCTTGGAAAATGCTGTGTGAAGTTAGTGTGATTTTTGGAGTATTGGCATGGAGAGAAAACATGCTGGACTGTTGAGGTGACTTCATTTTCTACCATCTGAATGCAACACTGCTGTAACAATGACACCAGGTATTTTAAAAAGCGTGGAAGTCTGTGACTTCTCAGTGTTCACGCAATGTGTATAAATCTGCTTTTTACATACACAATTGTAATGCTGTACTTAGAGCACCAGGCTGGTTATACATGTAGTGAAAATACATGGCTCATTTAAATCCATCTATTATATTCAGTGCCATTTTTTTTCGTGGAGGCTTAGTTTTTATTCACTAAGTTTAACTTACAAAGTTAAAAAACATACATTCTAGTTATTCAACTGCCATAAATGTATTTTACATTTTAATTTTATTTTTGCCACTTTTTAAAAGCACCATAACAATGCAAGCTATATTTATGAACATGATGTGCAACTATTCAGTCCCATGCAGCGCTGCAGGTCAGATCTGGATTAAATGTAAAGTGATACCAGTGACACAGATTGATGTTTTTCTCCACTTACTGCTGCCTTCTTTGGTTTTTACTGCAGATCAGCTTCTCTTATTAAATTGTTATTGTGAGCCTTTTTAATGCAATATTATGAGGAGAAATAAAGATATTCTTAAAGAAAAACATGTTTTTTATTGCTTTAATACATTTCTCCCCGAGTTTAGCAGGCACTGATGAAACGGCCAGATTCAGTTTTAAAAGCTTTTGAGAGCTGCACAGAACCTACCAGGTGTCTGGATGATTCTGTGCAGCTCTCAACACCAGCTCCCGCTTACTTGTCCCAAGTTGTATGACCAAAAAAAAAAAAAAAAGTATTTGCCCCCTTCCTGATTTCTTAATTTTTTTTGCATATTTGTAACACTTAAATGTTTCAGATCAAACTAATTTTAATATGAGTCAAAGATAAATACTGCATTTTGTATTTATTTAGGTTAAGTGATGATTTCATTTATTAAGGGAAAAAAGTTATCCAAACCTACCTGGTCCTGTGTGAAACAGTTATTGCCCCTCTTGTTAAGTCATAAATTAATTGTGATTAACCACATTTTTTGTAAAGCTGAGTTCAATTTCACTAGTCAAACACAGGCCTGATTACTGGCAGACCTGCTGAATCAAGAAATCACTTAAACAGAACCTGTCTGACAAAGTGAAGCAGGCTAAAAGATCTCAAAAAGCAACACATCATGTCACGATCTAAAGAAACAGCTGAGAAACAAAGTCATTGACATCTATCAGTCTGGAAAGGGTTACAAAGCCATTTCTAAGGCTTTGGGACTCCAGTGAACCACGGTGAGAGCCATTATCCACAAATGGAGAAAACAGTGGTGAACCTTCCCAGGAGCGGCCGGCCTACCAAAATTACTCCAAGAGCACATCGACGACTCATCCAGGAGGTCACAAAAGAACCCAGAACAGCATCTAAAGAACTGCAGGTCTCACTTGCCTCAGTTAAGGTCAGAGTTCATGATTCAACAATAAGAAAGAGACTGGGCAAAAATGGCATCCATGGGAGAGTTCCAAGGAGAAAACCACTGCTGACCAAAAAGAACACAAAGGCTCGTCTCACATTTGCCAAAAAACATCTTGATGATCCCCAAGACTTTTGGGAAAAT
>VUQS01007445.1:9816-28942 GCA_015108495.1 Heterochromis multidens
TCTAAAGAGTTTGAGAAGGATGGGGTCCTCAGCTGTGCTGAATGACCACACTCTTTAGAGAGATATTGATAGTGTTGCATTTTCAGAAAGCTATATATTTATATGTATATCAGAATCTTTGTCATTATGCCAAAAGCACAACGAAATTATATGCTGTCCTCAATCTGAAGTGACTGTGTCAGACAGCAGGTAGTGAACTAGGTAGTTAGCTGCTGCTTCTCATTTTTAACTTTGCTGCTCAGTGAACCAGCTCACCTGCTAGCTGGCTCAGTGGTCAGCTCTCCACTGCCATGCTGGTGATCTGTCTCCATTGCCATGTCCTCCTTCTCTGGCTGCATCTTAACAGCAAAACTGATTTGTCCTTTGCAAGCATGATTACTGTCTTGGCTGCCATCAAAATGGCAAAATAACTAATTTCTGGAACTCATTAATCAAAATTTTTACAACCTTTCCTTGTTGTCGTGTTACTGTAACACCTTAAAAATGAACTGCTACCCCCCAACTCAATACAGAGGCGCATACACTGTGTTTTTCATTTATTTATTTTTTATTCCCATATCCGTGTTCTCTTGACTACCAGACATGCTGCTGGCTTGCTGCCTGGCATCATTACAGCAAACCACATGTGTGCTGCTCCTATTTGTTACCATTGGTCAGCGCAAGTCTGCTGCTTGGTGTTACCCGTTGCCAGAATAGTGCCTCATTCATCTTCTTAAGCATTTGTTTTCTTAATAATATGGCAGCATCCATGGTATTATAACTCAAAAGAAAATGGACTAACTGTGCCTTACAGAAACAGGGAATTACTCAGACTTAAGCCATGCCCTTTGGCTATGTCTATACACGTCACTCCACAGGATGCACGGTGGGGTAGCTGTTGTTTACCTGAAAGCATTTCAGTCGAAGGGACTCTAGGACCAACTTGTGACCACATTTGTGTTTCTGTCATTCAGACCGCTTGACCTTTCACCCCTTCTTGTTGTACTTACCATCCCAAAATAGTTTACCTCAAGATTTATTTACTTTAAGCTGCCCCTGATCCGCTGAACTGTCAGCACTTTTTGGGCAACATAGTTATGTTCCCACTTTTAACAAAGGCCACGTTCTGGGCCTGGTCCATTGTACCACCTTTTTTCAGTTACAGACTCTGGTCTAGCAGTCTTCAACCATTATGACTTTCCTTCACTGTTCCCATTAGACCTCATAGATAACCACATGTGTAGATAATCACATTTATGTAAATTTAATCATATCCTTGCCTGCGAATGCTCCTTCTGTGATCATAGACAGCTTGGGTTCCCACTGCAATAGCATCTTCTCTATTAGGCTTAACTGTCTTGCTTCTATAAAATCACAGACTGCCTCATGCCAACTTAGTGCTCCCTGGCTCACTTTGAGAAATGAATACTAGGGGCAGACAACTGGAGAGCAGTTGTCATCAGTACTGGTAGTATACACATTGTATCCATGAACACACACAAGTTTGTATTTTCATTGGGCACAGTGCAATTTTAGTATTCCTCCATTTTGATCCAAACACATTTTGACTGTCATGACAAAGGTAAGCTTTGTGAAAAAGTGCTGGTCATCATCTTCAAGCTTAATTTCAAGAAAAATGTGAATAAAATGATGCACAGGACATGCAGTTATTTTTCCTTTTCTTCTCCTCTTCCTAAAGCTACACGTCAGAATTGTTTTATGATGGGAAGCTAATGGCAAGTGGGAAGCAGCCCTCCCATAAAGACTTCTACCCTCTGACCTTCTTCACAGCGAGAGGAGAAGATGTCCAGGAGAAGAATAGCACTGCCTACTACAACAATGCTGAGGTATGGCTTAGGGCATATATACATAGAAAGCCCTTAAGACAAATTTTTGGTCATACAAGGAAATTATATGGTCTGATTTTAATAATTCCAGGTGTCTACACAAGTGGTGTAATGGCTCCCACTGGACTTGTACTAAATACAACCCAAAGCATATTCAAGTCCATTTCCTGTGTTTTATGTGTATAATCATACTGACTGTGTACTGGCCTCTGAGCACTTCTAAAACATATTAACTACTACTCACTATTGTCCCTGAACTCCACCTGTTTAGACACAGAGCACCAGAGCTGCTGCCCTCTTTGCAACCATGGTTTATAGAATGCAGAAGCATTTTGCAAATGTATACAACAAAAGCAGGATTTGTAAAAACTCTTATAATATCAACAGATATAAATGAGTTAAAATAAAAGAAACAGGAAAATGTCTTACCAACGTAGTTATCATAAACCCATCAGCAGTCTTTCTTTTGGCACATCATTGTTATTTAGAGCACACATTATCTTTTAATCCTGATTAAACACGAAACCCTTAAACTCAAATGGGACATCAACCAAGGCCTACATCGAAACCCATGAAGCGTGATTCACTGAGTCCTGATGTTGGATGGGTTCTTATTTAGGCTTTCAGTGAACCCTGAGCCTTTACTGACATGCTCCAACCAGTTAAAGCAATCGTCATTCTTGTCATCAATGCCAAATTAATTACCTCCTGTCTATTTGATACAGCACCCATGGTGAAATAAAATGCATTGAATAAAACTTGATCATATGCCTGTCTTATGCAAGAGTCTTTGGCCTTTGATGGATTTAGCTCAAGTTGAAGACAGTATTTGAATGACAGTTCAGAGCCTCCACCAGTAGGGCTAAGCTCTCAACAGAAATTGAAAAATGGCTGATATAACCAAAAATGGCTTCATAACAACCACTTCAACTTTAATAACAATTAGGTCATTCTTAATTCTAGCATGAGACTAAAAAGTTATTTCCATCAAAGTTTGTCAGTAATAGGAATTTTCAAACTTAAAGATGTGGTATAAGTCTATCCAAAAATGTCCTTACATGTAGCATTACCAATTCCACATTATTTAGTGTATGCTGATGACCTGGTATTTGGCCTTTAACTGGTTTTCACTTTGATTACATATTAACTTCTTCATTTATGTATTGAGTTTGTTACCTCGGTGATATTTAAAAGCCTTTTTTTTTTTTCAAATACTTTACCCCACAGGTTCCTTTTAACCTGGATGGGTATTGCATACTGCAGTTACTTTTTTTTTAAGTGACTATGAAATCTTTAAATACACATTTCAGGGGTCTTAAAAATGCTACAGACACAGCAAACTCTGATGGTTGTGGTTTAATTGTGAATGCCTCATTTGTGTTCTATTGCTATGAAGTCTCAGTTGCCTGAAATTAAAGCTTGGACTGAAAAAAGAAAGTCAAACTCAAATTAGGAATTAAACAAACATTGTGGGGGAATGTAGCTCAGTTCACCTTTTGTTTTTTTTTTGTTTTTTTTTTTTTTTTTTTTTTAATTTTTTTTTTTTTTTTTTTTTTTTTTTTTTTTTTTTTTTTTTTTTTTTTTTGATGGTCACCTTTTTTCTCCTGTTTTGTTTGATAGAGACTTGAGGTGTAGATTTGTGACCTTTCTGTTGACTAAGTTAATCAGTTGATGTGGTTTTATTTCGAGTCAGGGCTGTTTTGTTTATGGTGTGACTTTGGCTCTCTCTGAAATTAACTTCTTTTTGTTAACATCCTGGCAATAAATCTTTTCAAACCGACCCAAACAGCCTCTTCGTGTTTCCCCTTCCATAGTATTATGTTACTCCCTTTACTCCTAGACCTATTTGGGGACATAGCATGCAGGTAGAGGAAGATGGGGGAGAAAGACAGGCACACGTAAATGAGACCATTTTCCCCCTGTTTTGGTTTCTTTACACTGGCTTCTAGTACGGCTTAGAATTGATTTTAAGATTTTATTGTTTGTTTTTAAGTCACTTAATGGATTAGCACCCTCTTACCTTTCTGAACTTTTAACTATGCATATTCCTAATAGATCTTTAAGGTCAGCAGATCAGATGCTTCTGTTTGTTCCGAGAAGCAGACTAAAGCACAGAGGAGACTGAGCCTTTGCTGTAGTTGCACCTAAACTTTGGAACAGTTTGCCTCTTCAAGTTAGGACCTCTCTGACACTCAACATTTTTAAAACCCAGTTGAAGACACACCTCTACTCCCTAGCGTTTAAATATGACTGAGTTTTTTTTTTCCTGCTTTGTTTTATTCCATTTAGTTGTACAGCACTGAAATGGAAATACTGAGGGAAGAGAAGACAAACTATGTATAAACACAGGACGCCAACCACAGTCTCAGTTAGTCGGTTATGTAAGACCAAAAAGACAAAAGTAATGGAGGGAACCAAGATGGCCACTACATTGGTGCTTTTGTGTGTGTATGTTGAATTTTAACTTGTTGATGCCCCACCTTGCAGTTTTTTCTGGTCTGTTCACAAACACCTTCCTTGGTATAGGTATTTTTTTCTCTACAGGAAGTGGCTCTGAAACAGGTTCTAGAGAGCACTTCCTTTGAGGAACACACACACACACACACACACACACACACACACACACACACACACACAGGTTCCTGCAGGGGATTTGGCTGGAAGGAAAGAATCAAAGAAGCACTCAAAACGAAGGAATGAAGGAAACATGAGATAAAAGAAGTTGAAAAGATAAAGACACAGAAGGTTAAGATGGCAATGGAGATATGATGATAGAAGACAAGAGTGGCAAAAGTGAGGGGAAAATGAAGGACAGGAGGAAAGATACAATGGTAAAGGAAAGGACACACAAACCAATGATGCAGTGAGAGAGAGAGAGAGGACAGAAGGAAAGACCGAATAGTAAAAACAAGGAAACAGATAATAAAGACAAGGGGAAATAGAGAAGAGATTAAAATGGAGGAAAGGAAATTGGGTAAGAAAGAAAAGAGTGCAAAAGAGATTAGACAGAAAATTGAAGGAATTAAAAGGCCAGATGAGACCAGAAGGTTTGGAAGGACACAAATGAAGGAAAGGCAACAGGTGACAAAGAAGGAACGCAAGAAGTGTGAACGAAGAGCAAATCACCAAAAAGTAGAAAAAAGAGAAAAAAAAAAGGAGGAGCAGCACAAAAATGAAGGGAGAAAATAATGAAGGTAATAAGTGTTAAAATGAAGAAGAAAATTATGGGTGGAGGAAATCAAAGAGTGAAGTATGCAGGACTTAGGATGCAACAGTGAAAACATGGAGGAAAAAGGATAAGGAGAAGAGCAGGAAAGTGAAAACAGCTTAAATAAACCAGAAGATGAGAAATAGGGTAAAGTGATGAAACCTGTGGGGAAAAGAAGGGGGAGAAAAGCAACCTGCTGCAAGTGTGTCAACCTCCTCAAAACAAGCTGTGATAATATTTTCTTTTTGTTGTTCCCTGAAATATTGTGTGGCAATGAATTTAATCATTTTGCCACGAATTTCAATTTACTGCTGTAATGCGATGCAACAGCGCTATAAGCACAGTGTCATAAGTGCCTTCCTCTGAGTCTGTTTGATATTCCTCATACACAGCAGCCACATACAGGGTTTGTTTTTATTGAAATGTGATTGGGTGGTGTCTCACTTTAGGGCATAACACTCCGCAACTTGAGGATTCACGAGTCAATTTCCTGAAGTGGAATCCAATAACGGTGAAGAAACCGAGGCAAGGCATTTACGACTCCTTAGGAACATCAGGAGAGCGACGCTGAAAAGGCTGTAAGTCACTCCGAAGATGGAGCCTGAAACATTTTATGCTGAGAATGGGAGGAAGTGTGGAAACTGTTCAGTCTCAATCACGGGAAACCTAGATGGAAAAATCAGCTTTTTCTTCTGGTGGGGATACAAAGGTCATCCTCTGGGAAATCAGTGACCATAGGTTACAAAGTACAGTTGAAAGTTTGATCAGTCACTTTTAAAATCATTTTAAGGCTGTATGTCTTAGTCATTTATCTTTTGGTCACATTATTAACAGGCTACTGGTTTCTGCCAATAGAAGTTATTTATTTTTAAATTGGACAGAACTATCAACTGTCATGTCACATTTTGATATTAAAGTTTCTGGATAACAGAATAAGGAATTTTGCAAGTCCAGCAGAAGGACACATATGGATACAGTTGTTTCCTGAGGTTCTGCTTTCAGTCATATAGTCTGATCTTTGTGAGGACATACAGCCTTCCCAGCAGGTAGCTGTAGATGTTCAAATTTCCACATTGGCACAAAAGCCGGGATTAGATTCAATTCTTTATTTTGAAAAAAGCACTGATTATAATTTGAACCTTGATGTGTTGTTTCCATGTTTTGACACTTGGTTTAGGCCTTTGCAGTCTCCAGAAAAGTGCTCTGAAACTTTTTTCCAAATATAGAAGTACTTGCAAAGCTAAAGACATTTAGCTGAAACTCAGATGTACTTTTGCTCCGTTATCCCTGAAATATGTAACGGGGCAAAAAATGTCTCGATGCATGCTCAATAATCCAGGTAAGGAAATCCCAGAAAGCTGAATCTGTTCATCTGGACGTAACATTTTCAGTGGGAGAAGAAGTCACTTGGATGAGTGACGAAATGTTTCTCCCACTGAAAACCCTACGTCCAGATGAACAGATTCAGCTTTCTGGGATTTCCTTACCTGGATTATTGAGCATGCATCGAGACATTTTTTGCCCCGTTACATTTTCAGTTTGCACTAAACACAATTTACACTCGTAATGGACTGTTTCATGTAAAGAGATCAGGAATCATCACTGTCCTAATTCATGGCTTTGATATCTCAGCTCCCTACAAAGCCAATAATTTTATCACTACAGTTCTCCAGATTGGCCTATCTCAACAGCTGTTCCATGACTTTGCACAAAACATCCACTGTTTTCTACAGCTGCCGAATGACATGACACAGCACGCATGTTAAACTAAAGTGCTGGAGATGTTTAGGAGGTGAGTTTTGTTCAGCCTCTTGTTTCACTATTTAGAGTATATCGGCCGAATAGGCCTATAAGTGTGGTTTAAAATGCTATGTCTGTGCAACTAGGAACCCATATGACATGTCTGTTCTGTCATCAACCATAAGCCTTGTTTCCATCAACAGTCCTTAAAATGGGAGGTCAGTTGTAGGCACTAATGTCTGGGAATTTGCCAGGCAACGAAAAGGTTTCTAAAACACTTTAGGTTCATTTTTAAGAAGCCTACACTAAAGGCTCCCATGCTCTCGGAAAGCAAGAAGAGACTTACTGTGGATTAAGACCATCTCAGAGATCTCAGATTGGACTGCAGAGAGTCCTGTGAAAACTTCCTTTTCCACATATTTGAAACGAAGCTCGTCTCTATTCTACTCTATGCTTTTTCCTGTAACCTTTTACCGTTTTGCTCTTTTGCTAACCTAACTTCAGCCTGATGAGCTGTGTTGGTGACTTTACAAATGTGATAGGCTAAATGGATCACAAGATATCCTGTTAAAATGTAGTAATGTATATTTTAATTACTTCACGAAAGTCATGTAGCTCATAGTATTTCATTATTTTCTTAAATTTATAAAAGTGGGCAGAGGGCTGTATTGTCTGAGGACACTACCACCCACCTTGGTGTGGTTGAATGGTTGAAGGCACTGGAAGACTTAGTTTTTGATATTTATTTGATTGGTTCTTTTTTTTTATTTTGCTGTTTGTGATTGGCACACTCAGATTTGTCCCGACAGCTTTGCTTACCTGTGCTGTCCAGAAATATGCCAAAGAAATTTATTCCTTCACTGCAGAAACATGCATAGCAACAGAATCATGATTGCATTTTAAGCACTTAACCAAAAATAATAGATCCAATTGTAATTATGTTGTCAGAACCAAAATGTTTAATTATGTTTAACCATATTTGAAAAAAAAAATTATGAGTAAAGATAACTGGTAAAAACGACTTCTATAATCGAACAACTTTACGTAACTGGTAAATATAACAATCAGGTATTGCATATTTTACACAGGCCAACAGGAGATAATCGCATCCTTTTCTGGTAAAATCTCTAGATTTTAGAGTGACAGCGTACACAGGTGAGCTTTGTGGATGGTAACCTGGAAACTATCCACGCGATTTCATTCCAGACTTACACCTGAAAGACAAACTGAGTGACAGCCGTCATCTTTCTTTGACTGATGTATTTTATTGTAAAGCTATAAGGAAGGAGTAATTACAAGATATCATTTCTTTGATTTGCTCAGCAAAAATAAAAGACCACATTTTTTTTCAAATTCAAACATGCGAATGTTGATCAAAAGAGAACAAATGAGGCTCAAACAAACACATCACCCAACTTTCTCCAAGAAAATTAAAAGACCAAAAACAACAAAAACAACTCAACAAAAATGAATGTACAGTTTGTCTTAAGACTCGGCGGGGACGAACATGAGAGAACAGAAAGCGGTAAAGCAGACGGGTGACTGGAGGAGACGCACTGCCGTCCTCCGCTCTGAGCCTGACGCATCACTCCTACATTTAATAGAGCCTACGGTACTTGAGACGATATAATCCTACAGGTTCAAGGTCAAACTTCCTTCATGTTGTTTGAATATATATATATATATATATATATATATATTTATCATATTTTTTTTTAAAAACCTACACTTGCATGTACATAAAACTGTACAAAAAACAAGGCATCACTAGCATTTTCCTATATAAATATAACCAACCAACACTTAGGCTACAAACGTGGACTTCCTGTGAAGACAAAAAGTGATTCGGCGGTTCTGTCCTGCTGTTTTCCTCTAATTTAAAACAATATGAATCTTTACTCCATCCTTGTACGGAAGTTCAGTGCCACCTTTTTCACAATTTTTAACTGGGACTTTTATCTCAGGACGATAAACAATTCTTACAACCACATCTGAAATAAATAACTTTGATTTTCTCAAATAAAGCTACTTAATAGTCATCTCCACTAACATCACTTTGTGTGACGATGATGACCTTGTTATCTTTTACTGGCTTATTTGTGGTCCTGATTTTTTATTTTTTTTTATTTATCTCTGGGATAAATGACATCAAAAGAAGTGATTATAAATAGATTTTTTTTTCCAAAGAATTTTAATGGCGCCCTTAAAGTCCTTTTTAATTTGAGCACACAAAATAACACACATAAAAAGCACACATAAGCACTTTAGGAGCTCCAAGAAATTCTGTTTACCATTAGACCAAGACAAGAAGTGTCATTTCATCTTCAGATGTTGAACCCTTTGCTCATCAATACTGGAAAAATAGAAATAGTTACGTGAGATAAGTAGGAATATTATTCTGAAATGTTGTCATCCTTTTTATATCTCAAGTTCTCAAGCACTAATTTGTCATTATTGTGTAATTCTTTTTTTAAAATTAATTTTTCTTTCCTATTTTGTTATATCAAACAGAAAATCGCATCATGCTGAAGGTTTCCACAGGCACTGTCTGCGAGGATTCAAATCCATTTTACCCAAACCAAGAAATGTGATACTGTAGTGGCTCTCATCTTATTGTTAAGGTTAACTGTTTTATGTCCTGGGAAATCAAAGGAGAATTTTATTGACTGTGTAATCGCAAAATAACTCTGAACTTCCATGTTCTCAAAACTCAGTCTAACTGTTTGCCATTCAGCTCACTGGATTGGGTCTGTTTTTCAGTCATGATGGAGTAAAGAAATAGAAAACACAGAGTCCAGTCTGCCTGCTCAGAAAACAAATATCATCATTTACACGCTGCGTCTGGTAAGAAAACAGCAACAACCATTTATATTCATACAGTATGTCTATAGCAGTGTTGATTCCATAACATTGATAAAACAACTGTGACAACAACAAAAATGTATAATATTTATAAAGTTGGTTTGTTTCATGCTCAGCTGAAGCTTTGACTGCGGAGACTCCAGCCTCAGTATAATACACAACCAAAAAACAGCAAACCACTCCAAACTCTATCACATGATTTCATGTGGAACGTATTTGCAGCTCTCATGTAATAACCTACCTTTATTCTGTAGACTTCTGCACCCTTTAAGTGCAAGAAACAGAATCCACTGGCTACTGTCACAGAAATCAAATCAATGTGGTGAAAATGGTGGCCAAAAAGTCTTTTCATCAAAAATAACAACTAAACCTCAAACATAAGTGTGTTTGGAGTCTGAGGCAGTATTGTTCAATACAATCGTACCACTAAGAAGCTGCATTAACTGAAATGTTGGACCAGGCTTTTGGAGCTCTAAGTGGTAAAAGTCATGATGGTTGAAGGCAAAGTACACTTAATTCAGCCTCTTTAAAGGACTCTTCATTCACGTTTGAAGTTGTTTACAAAAGTAAAAGTTGAGTAGAGATCAGACAAAGCAGATTTTGTGGCAGTTATGAAGAATTTCAAAAATAAACATTTATTCAAAGATCATAGAGAGGTCTCATTATTTCCCTTTGAGTTAGATTTGATGAAAGCTGCCTTTATTTCTGTGACTTAAACACATTATCATTATCAATGCAGATATAAAAACACTACACGAGAGCCACAAACTGGTTCCAGTCTAAATATAAGTGGACAGAAGAAAGAGAGAGGAAAGATGAATTCACTGAGTCATTATGTTACTGACAGACTCATAACATCACTGACAGAGTCAGACTGAGGAGGGGAAAATGCTAAATTAAATCAATCCTGTTGTGACTTTGAACAAAGTAAACCTTTTGTAAAACTGCACAACTCAGAAACCAAAAACATTCACCTTTTTTCAAACTGTCATTTAGGACTAGATTCCACCTCTCAGCTGAACTCTCAGATACAGCTATGTGATCCATGAAGAAACCACAAGAGTTTCACAACCGGATCAGGGCTGCTCATGAAAAACAAATGTTTTACAAGTAGGAAATATAGACCGCGTCTCAAACTGTACTCTCCTAAAGCTGATCTAATGAACAACATCTGAGTGCTGTACAATACAGGAAGGTCCAGTCAATAGTTGGTTATTGCTTGTCCATTTGTTTTTGCACTGGATTCTGAAATAATATCTAATATATATTTTCACAGCGCCAAGTTTTTTATTCTCGGACTCCATTTGAGTGACTTTTCATGATTCCGAGTTATGTTACACTGGGCCTCGGTGCACCTCCTCAGTAGTACCTCTGTATGAAACAAGCGGCCCCCACCCCACCCTTAAAGCCAGCTTTCTTCTTTCTGATTAGCCTGTCTGGTTTCTCGTTGGAAATCTGTAGACTTCTAAAAAATCAGCCATATTTGTTCCTGTGCAAAAACCTACTTTAATAATTTCATACATCTATACAGAACAATGTTGCATTGTGGGGGCACCACAACATGGTATCAAACAGCTGATTGCACAGAACATCATGATCATCCCTGCATATTGTTTTTTGGGTGTTTTGAGTTTAAGTTTGCTGATATTTCAGCCCTGACTTGACAAATAAAAAATAACTACTACCTAAAAAAAAAGCCTAAAAAAAATCTGAGTAAGGCTTGAGAGTTGGTAACAAGTGTATGCGTTATGTCAAAGGTATCTCACAAAGACTGGTTCCATTATTAAACAATAAATATGGATTAGTTCAGCTTTAAGACTCTGACGAGGTGAGACACAGTCTGCGTTTTAAGAAACCAAACTTTTCTGTTAAGTACAGCTGTGGATTTCATACATAAATAATGCCTGTCAGTAGTAAACCAATGTGTATTTTAAAAATAAACCATTCCTGGGAGATATTTATGTGCTGAAGTCATAAATCAGTAAGTCTATAAAGTGTTTCAGAAGTGAACTATGGTAGGGCACTTTAGCTGTTAATAATAAATCAAGGGTAAACCAATGTTATTTGTTTTTTGCCAGAACTTTTCTTTTAAATTACAAAGAGCGTGTTTTTAAATGAAGGTCTGCATTTTAATTGTAAAGCAGTGTTTCCAGAAATGCTTTTGAGAGGTAAACTTACTGCATTTTATTAGTAAATGATGCACATAAGTATGTGCGCATTAAGCTGCACTCTGCTCTGAATGTTAATTACAGTTTCTGATCAATATCTTCTCCCTTAAAACTGTTTATATTTGATAACACGGATAAATCAGATAAAGTTTGATAAAGTTCATGACTGTGTTTGCTGACTGAAAGGAGGAACAGCAGCTGACTCAAGCTCCATAAAAAGATTGGCCATTAAATTACTGTTTTATTTCTTTCTCTCAGGCCCAGCTGAATATTTTTATCATCTGTATTCATTCTAGAATATCTGATATTCAATACTTTGGCAGTATCACAAATAAACATAGATATACTTTTTTTCAATGGAAAGCTGACTTGAAAGTGAATGCAAAGGCAAAAGGATGTGAGCTGGATGTACTGCATGCAGAGACACCTACAGAGGCTGACAGTGTGTGTGACAGCAGCTCTCCTAGGGGCTGACGGGTAGGTGGTGGTGGATTTTGGGGTTCATGTGTTCTACCAGGGAGCAGGAAGTTGTTGTTTGAGAGACCAAACACTTATGGTCATGTGAATGTTTTCAATGGATACTGTTTCAGGTTCAGGAGACAGACACCCTCTCTACTTTTAAGATTAGGCTTAAAACTTTCCTTTTTGATAAAGCTTATAGTTAGGGCTGGATCAGCTGACCCTGAACCCTCCCTCAGTTATGCTGCTATAGGCTCAAACTGCTGGGGGACTTCCCATGATGCATGGGGGCTTCTACTCCACTCCCCTTTTTTCCCTCCCCATGTGTGTACATGCTGCTTCTGCTAACTTCTCTCTCTTGTAATTTGTGTTTTGTCCTGTTTGTTGTTCAATGTCTCTCTGTGCTCCTCTTTATTGTCCTCACAATGCAACCAATCACAGCAGTTGGCAGCATTTCACTGAACCTGGTTCTGCTGGAAGTTTCCTCATGCTAAAAAGTATTTCTTCTTCCCCACTGTTGCCAAGTTCTTGCTCAATGCAGATCATTGGGGTTCTCTCTCTCTATTGTAGGGTGTTTACCTAACAATGCAAAGCACTCTGAAATGACTCTTTATTCTATATATGACACTGTACAATAATGAATACCTACACTTTAACTATAACTGTGACTAATGTACTCTTCTTCTGCTGATGTGTTGAACTTCAGCAGTTTGGCTCTGTGTATTCGAGCATTGATGTTGAAACAAGAAGAGTAGTTCAAAGTGGTTTTCCCCATTCTGCTGTAAACTGAGCCTGACTGCAACCACATCCAACACCTTTGGGATAAGCTGGAAAACTGCACCACATGACAGGGCTCATTATCAAACAACTTGTGTTTCTACATGGGAGCAAATTTCTGCAGGTAGGTTCCAAAATCAGCCGTTGCCTATGATGATGTAACTGACTGCATATGGATGGATGTAGCCACCATGACGTCATCCATTGGTTGTGGGCTCCACATTTTGAGCACATTGTTAGCTAAAGCATCTGCTAAGTAAGAGAATAATAAAATATTAGAATTTCACTCATCAAAACGGAAGCAAAGACGTCTTGTATGGACTGTACCACAATGCACACTATATTATTTGTCCAATAATCCCATTAAAAATGCTCCAGAAGGCACCAACAGCTTAAATACAGTTGAGTAGTCCAGTTCATTAGTGCAAATTAACAAAGGTGACGACCAGATGCTGAATGTATACAGCTTCTTTGGTCAATAAAAGTGGCCACACACACCTATATGAGCTTATTAATAATAATAATAATAATTAATCCTAGAATTATTATGAAGGGGGAAGTTCTCCACAAGGCTGTAAACATGGGAGTTCTGGCACTTCAGGCTCATTTTTCAGACCCAGAGGTTGTTGTAGTAGTAATCACATGTTTAACAATGGCATGCATACATTTAGCTGTCCACATACTTTTGGGCATCTATGATAGTTAATTTGCTGCCTGAACACCCAAGCCCTGCCACATTTCTTCATGCCTGTAATAAGCAAAGTAATCTTGGAGTGACTGTGCAAACATGCCAGCAGTATCTGTGTTTGCTTTAACGCACAAGAAAAACCACGGGAGACCTAAAGAGCAAACAGTAACAGCAGAGTTCACCAAAGGTCATCAGGCATCACCAGGGTTCATTTTTCTTTGTCTGGGGTTAATTGGTGTGAAAGAGCTGAGGTTATACTGATGCTATATGACCTCTCCCCCCTCTCCCCTATCTTTGCCTTGCACACCACAAGACGTCGGACACTTGGGAGTTTATCGCCCATCCAGGCTGTGAGTAGGCATCACAGAAGAGAATATAATTACTCACTCACTCTGAATCTGAAGCATGGCAAGGGGAAAAAGGAAGGAAGAGAGTCAACATGGACCTCTAAGTTTGGCCTGTAAATAATCAATCAGAGCTCTGAGCGTTAAATCACCTGAGGAAGACGGGGAGGGAAAGGGATGGTGCTGGGGCCCGTGAACTCGAAATCTGCCTCACCGTGAGGACTGAATGTTGGTTGAATGATGGCTGACTAATGTGCAGAACACAATGACTGTGTGTGCAGATTCTGAACAGTCATACACAGCCCACACAAAGAGCTATGTATGTATAAGAAGCAATTAAGCATCAGAAAACAACAGCAAGAAAGCAGTGGCTTAAATCGATTCGAAACTCTTGGCTAGGGCGACTGTTTGCCTAATAAAATGATAACATGACCTCTCCTTAACCCTTCCGATAGCCCCAATTTGCCGTCTGTTTTCTTTCACAGCATCACAGCCTGTCGGCATCACTTTGATGCTCCCTCTGTGATTCTAGAAAAAGGATGTTCATATCACACGCTGCAAAACATAAATGACTAGTCATTTAGGCTCATCAAGACTTTTGTGCTCATATAAGTGAGACAGTCACAAATCTGCGGCAGCTTTGTTTGTTTCTGGAATCTCTGAAAATAACATGAGGCAGATTCAATTTCTAGTGTGATTTAATATCTTTGATATCTATAGGATTTCTATAGGATTTGTTTTTCCAATTAATGGACTGACAAATCTGCTGATAAAGCTACTTTCAGCTGCTCCCTTATTCACAAGGGGTCGTCACAGTGGGTAGCTCTGCATGTTTAATTTGGCAGATTTTTTACGCTGGATGTCCTTCCTGACACAACCCCAAAGGGATTTATGTCTTTTCCTGGGATCAAATGGGTCAGGCAAATGTGTAAACTACTCCAGTATGGAGCCACACTGACAAATATGCTGATAATCAGATTACAGATTAAGATACATTTTTTTAAAATACATTTTAATTATGCAGAGTGTGCATATGCACTTGCTTCAATTTAACCATTTTTTGCAACATTACCAGATATTGTAATTTCCTTGAGAAAATAGGAGAGCTTTTTCCAACAATTACTAGAAAACATGAAGAGTTATATTCTCAGGGTTCAGTCTTGATGAATTTGATGAAGCTGTTTAAGGCAAAAGTAAGTGGATTATAATTCTGAATCTCCAATTATGCAGACTTAGCACACTACATATTGATCCACAGAAGCACATGTCCATTAATATCTCTTCTCCAGGCCTAAAAAAGCTTATCCAAAAAGAAAAACTGCAAGTAATGGTGTGTTCAGACTAAATGTGAAGCAGAGTTTTGTGTTATCTGATTATCTATCTATGCAAAGATGTGAATGGATGCAAATTCACACCAGGTGACACAAATAGAGACAGTTATGCTTTCCTGCGAGCTAAAAATATTTCAACACAGCAACTTTTTAGCCTATTAGCTAAGGGTCCCACATTGACTGCAGATTCTCCTGACTGGCTACTGTCTGTGTTTGTGGGCAGTATTTTTATATAGAGACATAAAAAAAAAGAAGTGGAGAAAAGTGAAAAAAATCGTACAACTTTCTTGTAAATTGTGAAAAAAATGTAACTGTTAATGCATTTTAGCCATCAGTTGTACCTTGGAGGAAGTAGTTCTCCCATCGTCTTTTACAGGTGAATATTTGCATGTTCTGAAATGGCCCTTCGATAAAACTGCTTCATGGCATCTGACCTTGTTTAAAGGTTGAATTTAGGAAACGCTTCCAGAGAATATACATCAAAGTAGATGAAAATGTAATTCTTTTAATCACTTTTCTAAGAAGCTGAATATGAAGGTAAAGCCCGATTTGTAATGGAAGCAGGTGAAATAATCTCAGCACACTGACTGAATTCTTGCTTTGCTTTATGAGTTAAGAGCTCAGTGTGAGACTAAATGACTTGTTCAGGAGACTTTTTTTGCAGCATACTCTCTCACTGTGCCTTTCCTTTCATCCATCCACTCCCAGCTGGCGTGCATCACTACAGGTGAAATCTCACATTATCCTCAGCAGCCATTAACATGAGGCTCGGAATGAATGAACTTCCAAACCAGCTCACTTTTCCTGGTGCAAATTATTGCTGGTAATATGCTGAGCCTCAGGTTGTAATTAGAGTTTCTGTGCTGTGCTATGTGGAGGGGGTGTTAGCGGACTCAAGCCTGTACAGGTGTCATTAATCCTGCATTCCTGTGCAACTTCAGCACTGCAGGAAATGGCAGCCACCTCCCCCGCTGCACACAGCTAACAGGTTTAATAAATACTTCTGCTAAACACCGCACAGCTCGGCTTCACACTGAGAAGGTAAAGAGGTGGGAAATAACGAGCGGCGACAAAGGCTGGAGAGCTCTTCCTTCAAGCTCAAAAAACAGCAGGGAAACATTCACCACACTCACCACAAACACACTGAAGCCCACCACAGCTGTAAAGGATAAAACACTCACATAACACTCGGTGGACTGTCAGTATCAGGAAACATACAGCTGCTCTGTGCTTGTGGGACTCCTTCCAAAAACAAAACGGGCATCTTGAACAACATCTCCACTGTGCTTTAAGCTTTGAAATGTTAAGTGAAGATTTGGGAAATCATTCATTCCAGCTAAGATCGTATTCATTTACTTTCTAAAAGTGAGCTGCTGATGGTGTAGCATGCTAGCACCAGTAAGAATTGTGACATGGTCGCTGCCATCTGATTTGATGCCTCGCATGTGACATCACCTCTGTAGGACCTGTAAAAACAGAACAACAGCTATATAAATCTGTGAAACGCGTCCTGTGGGCACACCTTCCAACACTGTCCATGTGCACAGCACAGACTCATCATCGTTTTTATGCTGCTCCACACTAAGCACCGTGAGTTAAGAGGCTGGTTGATGGATGCACACCAGAATCCTATCTTATGCATGTTTAGTCGCAAGACAAACTCTATTTTGGACATTGGTCAGCAACAACCTTGGTCAACCAGTGGTGTCATGTGATTGGTGAAAGTAGACACTGACTGTATGAATATACATTCTGATGTAGTACTTATTGTTGACAATGACTTTGACTCTAAAGGGGTAACAAACAAAGCAATATTACACTCCCTGTGGATATCCATGTTCTCCAGAGGATGAAGCACAAGGACGATGATGGTTTGATTCTCAATGAGTTATAGTACAGGCAGATTTTTATGAAATAATCCCTGAACATTCATGTTCTTTGGGGGATGATGCAAACATAAGAAATGTTAAGATCCAACAGATTGCAATGAAATGCAGTGATCACATTCTGCTCCCTGGAGTATGAACCCTGGTATGTGAATTTGTTCTAAACCTTTCCTGTAATGTCACAAAACAAACTTTGCATTGAGTCTGAAATAAATGCTTGGAGGTTGTAACAGAGTAGAGCTACAGCTAACGATGATTTTTCATTAACACGTCATTGAGTTGTTTTTTGTGATCAGTTGGATTATAAACTTTAAATATAAAATATCTAAAAAACATGATTTTCTGAAGCTCAAAAGATCTGTGGGTCTGGAGCCACTGGTCAAACTAAATGCTATTCACTTAGGTTTAGAACGATATAGAGAAAAGCAGGAAGTCCTCAGACTGGAGAAGCTGGAACTCAACATTTTTTTAGATAATTTATTATTTTTTTTCTTTCTTTCTTTTTTTTTTTTTTTTTACCTTTTTCACTTCATTAACATAAATGCTTGTAATCAATCAGTTATCAGGACTGCACAATAAATTGATTTGTTGACGGAGTAATAGTTTCTGCTTTACAATGAACAATGCTGCCTTAAGGTGAGCACTTTAAAACTTTAGGTCACTCACAAGGGAGCATATCATAACACAGGTGGAAGATATTTTAATGCCAGAAAGAAAATTGTCATTTGGATGCATGAAAACCATCATGTGGCTATTTTTGGATACCTTTGTGTAACATTCACGTTGGAGTTTATCATATTATGGTATACTACTGACAACAGCATGAATAATATAATCGCTTCTGAGATTCTGATCCTCTGAAAGAAGCACTTAGGTTTCCTTCGGTTCTGTATGAAGTTGTATCAGTGCGCCTCTAATGTTTCTGCTTCCTGGTTAACTGAAATTCCACTGTGTTGTAGCGTCGTAGAGGAGAGGAAAAAATGATTAAAAAGTCTTGTGTTTGTAACTCGGCACCGTTGGTGATGCTCAAGAGTCCAGGTTCCTGCAGTGTGACAGCGAATGCCATGGCATCGTTTCTCTGTACATGCAACCATTTTCAGTCCAATGTTACATGAAGATCTGCAGAAAGATTAACAGCCATGGATCCACTCTGCCACAGCAGTTTACACTGTCACTGTTTGTAATATTTACAGCATTGTACACTGAAAAAAGACTTCACAGCAAAAAAAAACGAACTAAATATCTCGATATTGGAAAACAGCTGTGTTTCTACAAACGTCTTACGTTAACGATGAGCTGCTCCTGACAAAAACAAGCCAGTTGATTTGATGCAACGTGGCTCAAAAAATTTGTATTTCCCTGTGTCTTTGCAGTTGACAGAGAACAATTAAAAAGTAAAATAAATCCAAAGAAATTGAGGATAGATAGCATTACACAGTATACTTAAGTAGGATTTACAAGAAGTTATTTCCCTTCACCCCCTGGAAGGTGTTTTTTTTTCTTTTTTTTTCTTTTTCTGGTCCCACATAGCAACATATCTAAAGCAACACAAAAAAATCCAGCTGAAAAACATGAGTAGCTAAATAGTTTCCCATTTAAATTATCACAACAATGTGGTGTAGTTTACATTCCTTCCACAGCAGCTCGAGCCGCATTTTTGTCAATTGAATTGAATTTCTTCTATTTTACATTTGATTGGTTTCTACAGGGGGTGGGGGTGTCTGTGGGCAGAGGTGGAGGGGTCTAAAGCCTTGTAGGTGGATGCATTTATAAAAAAGGTAAAAGGGGGAGTAGGTGCTGCGGCACAGCAAGTTATAGGCACAGGGGGCGGCCATGA
>VUQS01007446.1:2457-12917 GCA_015108495.1 Heterochromis multidens
GATTTTTGTATGTTCATATTATGTTCCTGCTATTGCGATATTACGTTCTCCATTTGCATTTGTTTCATGTGTCACATTCAATGTATGTCGCCTGTACGTAACTTAACGCTCACCAAAATTTGTATTTGTGATGGAATTTTGTTCAACTCACCACTAAATATGGAATGAAGAAATTGAAAAAGCACAGCAGGCCTGGTACAGGCCTTGCGTTACTAAAGGAAATGAAAATTATGACCCAGGATCCAAGTAATTCCAAGGAATTATTGAGACAAGCATTTATCTCTGCCATCTGCTGATCTCTTGATCCATAGGAACCAAAAGCAAAGCCTCAGGTGACATCTTAGACCAGTCTCTTCACTTCAAATACACTTGACTTCTACTGACTTCTTGCCAGAGCTTCCCACGTCACTATGGAAGAAGTAGGATGCGGTTAGGATGAGGAAGTGGTACTGACATGAGGATGCAAAATGAGCTATTCATATGAAATGATCATGTTTGACACAAGATTTGTTTGACAAAACAAATCTTGCTTAAAATGAATGAACACATACAAAAGTGTTTATGGTAGGTAACAGGAGGTGTGTGTGATGGCCTCCGGGCAAAGGAGAGGGTGGTGCAAGAGGATAGCTGCGTGATTAGGGCAACTTTTAGATTAGTATTGGGAACCAAGCGGGGTACAACCCTGGCCTTAGGGCAAACAGTCTGGCTCTGATAAGTGTGTGAGTGTGTGAGTGTGTGAGTGTGTGAGTGTGTGAGTGTGAGTGTGTGAGTGTGTGAGTGTGTGAGTGTGAGTGTGTGAGTGTGAGTGTGTGTGTGTGTCTGTCTATGTATATGTGTGTGAGGGACTGTGAGAGAATGAACCAGAAAGCTATGAGTAAGCATGCTGGATCTTTGGCATGTGTACAGAGAATGTGTTTTAGGTGGTTTGTTTTCACACCTGACAGTGGATGAAGTACTTTTTGAAAAAACTGAATTCTGACTTCAGTTTTTATCACTACACAGACTGTTTCGCAAGTCACATCCTCCAGTTATACACAGTCTGGCTTTCTCATTTGAGAATATCCTGAAAAGTAGGTTTGATGTTGGTCTATTGAATTGGTATAAGATGATGTCTACATTGAAAACTTGCAGCAGACGATGGAAGACGCCAAAGAAAAAGAAGTGTATATAAAATATGTAAGTGTACCCAATGGCCTTCTGCACTGTGTTGTTCTGAAGAGGATGACATGAAACATCCCTATTTCTTGGATGTAGTTTCAGATTATTCTGTAAATAAATAATAAAAACCCACTATATAATAAGCTCCCTGCTCTAGCGCTAACTTATACCACTTGAGAATAGTATGAAAGACCTGGTAATGTGCATTGGTGATGGGTGTGGAGTGGGAAACATCAGGAACTAGTGGTAGGTTATTTGCTGATTGTTCAGCAGTGACCTGAAGCCTCATATTTTTGCTCAGATACAATGCTGTGAAAAAGTATTTGATTTCTTATTAATTCTTTTTTTGCACATTTGTCACACTTGCATGTTTCAGATCATTAAACAAATTTTGATATTAGACAAAGATAACCTGAGTAAATACAAAATACATCTTTTAATTGATGATGTCATTTATTAAGGGAAAAAAGCTATCCAAACCTAAAAAAAGTAAAAAGAACATGTAAAAAACAAAGTCATTGATATCTATCAGTCTGGACAGGGTTACAAAACCATTTCTAAGCGACATTTCTTTGGCACTCCAGCGAACCGTGGTGACAACCATTATCCACAAATGGAGAAAACTTGGAACAGTGGTGAACCTTTTCAGGAGTGGCCAGCCTATCAGAATTATGCCAAGAGAGCATTGACAACTCATCCAGGAGATCACAAAAGAACCCAGAACAACATCAACTGTTCATGATTCAACAATAAGAAAGACACTGGGCAAAAATGGCATCCATGAGAGTTCCAAGGTGAAAACCGCTACTGCCCAGAAAGAACACAAAGGCTCATCTCACATTTGCTAAAAAACATCTTGATGATCCCCAAGACTTTTGGGAAAATATTCTGTGGACTGAGAAGACAAAAGTTGAACTTTCTGGAAAGTTTGCATCCTGTTATATCTGGCATAAAACTTAGATAGCATTTCATAAAAAGAGCATCATGCATGGTGGTGGTAGTGTGCGGCTTTGCTACTTCAGGACCTGGATGACTTGCCATAATTGATGGAACCATGAATTCTGCTCTCTAACAGAAAATCCTGAAGGAGAACGTCCAGCCATCAGTTTGTGCCCTGAAGCTCAAGCGCACTTGGGTTATGCAGCAGGACAGTGATCCAAAACACCAGCAAGTCTACCTCAGAATGGCCCAAAAAACACAAAATGAAGGTTTTGGAGTGACCTAGTCAAAGTCCCGACTTGAAGCCTGATTGCGATGCTTTGGCATTACCTTAAACAGGCCATTTATGCTCAAAAACCCTCCAGTGTGGCTGAATTAGAACAACTCTGCAAAGAAGAATGGGCCAAAATTCCTCCACAGTGATGTAAAAGACTCAACTGCAGTTCTTCCTGCCAAGGGTTGCACAACCAGTTATTAGGTTTAGGGAGCAATTACTTTTTTACTTCGGGCGGGTGCAGGTAGGTGTGGATAACTTTTTTTCCCTCAATAAATGAAATAATTTAAAAACTGTGTTTACTCAGATTATCTTTGTCTAATATTAAAATTTGTTTGATGATCTGAAACATGTAAGTGTGACAAATACGCAAAAAATAAGAAATCAGGAAGAGGGCAAATACTTTCTCACAGCACTGTATGGTTTTGGTATCAACAGTGTTCACAGCTGTCATATCAGATGAGATGGAATAATATCGTGTGACAGGAAACGACTAAAGTTAGCAAATATAAAATATATACCACAAAGTAATTTACAACTGTGGAGAATACTCGAAATCGATTTCTGAAAGTGCTGTAACTAAGTTTAAGGATATAATTCCTCCAATGTTATCTTTAATGCCATGTGCTAACACAGTGCAGAGCAGCTACCTAAACTCGACTCTCACAGAGGTCGATTATCTCGTTAATATTGTTACATCCTCACTGCATATGACTCTGGATACTGTGGCTCCTCTGAAAAAGAGAGCCTCAAATCAGAAGTGCTTGACTCCCTGGTATAACTCACAAACATACACCTTAAAGCAGATAACCCGTAAGCTGGAGAGGAAATGGCATCTCACTAATTTAGAAGATCTTCATTTAGCCTGTAAAAAGAGTGTGTTGCTCTATTTAAAAAAAAATCCCCCATAAAGCTAGGACATCTTACTATTCATCACTGATAGAAGAAAATAAGAACAAACCCCAGGTTTCTTTTCAGCACTGTAGCCAGGCTGACAAGAGTCAGAGCTCTGTTGAGGCATGTATTCCTAGTAATGACTTCATGTAACCCTTTTAACCATTAGAAAAAAATTATTATTATTCATCACCATCTTACAGATGTAGTTAACTTCAATAATTACTTCCTCCAGTAGATATCGTGTCTGTTAGACCCCATTCTTACAAGACTGCTAAAAGAAGTCCTACCATTAATTAATGCCTCGGTCTTAAATATGATCAATCTATTGCTATTAATGGGCTACGTACCACAGGCCTTTAAGGTGGCAGTAATTAAACCATTACTTAAAAAGCCATCGCTTGACCCAGTTGTCTTTTCTAAATATAGGTTAATCTCCAACCTTCCTTTTACTCTCAAAAATTCTTGAAAGAGTAGTTGTAAAACAGCTAGCTGATGGGAATGGTTTATTTGAAGAGTTTCAGTCAGGATTCTTCTTACGATCATCTTCTTATATTGAATCATATCTATCTAATAGACTCCAATTTGTTCATGTAAATGGGGAGTCTTCTTCACACACTAGGGTTGGTTATGGAGTTCCACAGGGTTCTGTGCTAGGACCAGTTCTGTTTATATTTATTTACATGCTTCCCTTAGGCAATATTATTAGAAGGCATAGCATACATTTTCATTGCTATGCAGATGATACCAATTTTATCTATCCATGAAGCCAGATGACACACACCATTTAGTTAAACTGCAGGAATGTCTTAAAGACATGAAGACCTGGATGACCTCTAATTTCCTGCTTCTAAATTCAGATGAAACTGAGGTTATTGTACTCGGCCCTAAAAATCTTAGAAACATGGTGTCAGAGTGATGCTGAAAACATAGTTCATGCATTTATTTTATCTAGGCTGGACTATTGTAATTCATTATTTTCAGGTTGTTGTAAAACCTCTCAAAGCTTTAAGTTGATCCAAAATGCTGCAACAAGAGTACTGACAGGGACTAGAAGGAGAGAGCATATTTCTTCCTTATTGGCTTCTCTTCATTTGCTCCCTGTTAAATCCAGAATTGAATTTAAAATCCTTCTCCTTATATACAAGGTCTTGAATAATCAGGCCCCATCTTCTTTTAAATACCTCATAGTACCATATCATCCCAATAGACCACTCCTCTCTTGGACTGCTGGCTTACTTGTAGTTCCTAGGGTATTTAAAAGTAGAATGGGAGGCAGAGCCTTCAGCTTTCAGGCCCCTCTTCTGTGGAACCAACTCCCAGTTTAGATTCAGGAGACAGACACCCTCTCTACTTTTAAGATTAGGCTTAAAATTTTACTTCTTGATAAAGCTTATAGTTAAGGCTTGATCAGGTGATCCTGAACTCTCACTTAGTTATGCTGCAATAGGCTTAGGCTGCTGGGGGTTTCCCATGATACACTGAGCGTTTCTCTTTCGCTCACCTCTGTTCACTCTCTATGTGTTTTTATACCACTCTGCATTTAATGAGTTATTATTAATCTCTGGCTCTCTTCCACAGTGTGTCTTTTGTCCTGTGTCCCTGCCCTCACCCCCAACCAGTCCTGCCAGATGTCTGCCCCTGTCTGAGAATGGTTCTACCAGAGGTTTCTTCCTGTTAAAAGGGAGTTTTTCCTTCCCACTGTTGCCAAGTGTTTGCTCATAGGGGGTCGTCTGATTGTTGGGGTTTTCTCTGTATTATTGTAGGGTCTTTACCTTCAATATAAAGTGTCTTTGACGACTGTTGTTATTGGGATTTGGTGCTATTTAATAAAACGGAATTGAATTGAATAGGTTTAGTGGTGAAAAAAAATGACTTTGTAAGAACATGATCAGAATGCACAGCAACTTGTAGAGCATGCAGTCTTCCATCTGCTTTAACGCATGTCTGTATGTTTTCATGTATAAAAAGACCAAAATAAGTCCTATAAGCAAATTATTGAAACAGAATTATAAGTATAATTCTGTCCCCAACTTTTTGATCAACCTAAGTAGTTGATTGCTAAAATCTGTCTAGAATCAGTGTTATCAGTTGTCTGTGAATGCACAAACTCTCAGTTGATACTTTTAATAATATCTCAGTCATGAATGAGGTAGTGATTGACTATAAAAACTGAGCTGATACAATGATCTCTTAATGTATTCGTAACGAAGCACTGCATGTTTGGTGGAAAAGTTGAAGCAGCTCTGTGGCATAGTTAACACACTTGCTGCTTCAGACTTAAGATATCCCGCTGGTGGTGCGAGGAGAGAGCATGGTGAAACATTCTGTTGTAATTAGGAAACCTAAGTGGATAGATACAGTGCATCCACAGCGTTTCACTTGTTCCACATTTTGTCATGTTACAGCCTTATTCCAAAATAGATTAAATTTATTTTTGACCTCAAAATTCTACACACAATACCCCATAATGACAAAGTGAAAAGAATTTGCTTGAAATTCTTGCAAATATATTAAAAATAAAAACCAAAAATATAACATGTACATAAATATCCACAATCTTTGCCATGGCTGTCAAATTTGAGCTCAGGTGCATTCTATTTCCACATCTATCAGATGTTTCTACAACTTGATTGGAGTCTACCTGTAGTAAATACAGTTGATTGAACATGATTTGGAAAGGCACACACCTGTCTATATAAGGTCCCATAGTTGACAGTGCATGTCAAACCAAGCCATGAAGTCCAAGGGATTGTAGGTAGACCTCCGAGACAAGATTGTATCGAGGCACAGATCTGGGGAAGGGTACAGAAAAATTTCTGCAGCATTGAAGATCCAGATGAGCACAGTGGTCTCCATCATCCATAAACAGAAGAATTTATTAACCACCAGAAATCTTCCTAGAGCTGACCACCCAGCCAATCTGAGCGTTTGGGGTAGAGGGGCATTAGTCAGGGCAGGCCTGTATGGTAGAGTGGCCAGACAGAAGCCACTCCTAAGTAAAAGGGACATGACAGCCCACCTGGAGTTTGCCAAAAGGCACCTGAAGAACTCTCAGATGATGAGAAACAAAATTATCTGGTCTGATGAAACAAAGATTGAACTCTGTGGCCTGAATGACGTGTCATATCTGGGTAAAACCACGCACCGCTCATTACCTGGCCAGTACAATTCCTACAGTGATGCATGGTGGTGGAAGCATCATGCTGTGGGGATGTTTGTCGGCAGCAGGAACTGGAAGACTAGTCAGGGTCGAGGGAAAGATGAATGCAGCAATGTACAGAGATATCTTTGATGCTAACTTACTCCAGAGTGCTCTGGACCGAAGGTTCATCTTCCAACAGGACAACGACCCTAAGCACACAGCCAAGATAAGAAAAGAGTGACTTCGGGACCACTCTGTGAATGTCCTTGAGTGGCTTAGCCCAGACTTGATTGAATATCTCTGGAGAGATTTGAAAATGGCTGTGCACCAACACTCCCCATCCAACCTGATGGAGCTTGAGAGGTTCTGCAAAGAAGAATGAGAGAAAGCACCCAAAAATAAGTGTGCCAAGGTTGTAGCTTCATACTCAAGAAGACTTGAGGCTGTAATTGCTGCCAAAGGTGCTTCAACAAAGTATTGAGCAAAGGCTGTGAATACTTATGTACATGTTATATTTTTGTTTTTTTATTTTTAATACATTTGCAAGAATTTCAAGCTAAGTTTTTTCAATTTGTCATTATGGAGTATTGTGTGTAGAATTTTCAAGTGAAAAATGAGTTTAATTGATTTTGGAACAAGGCTGTAACATGATAAAATATGAAAAAAATAAAATAAAACTTTTCTAGGTTTAGAAAGTGTTATTGTATTTGTTAAAAAAAAGTAGTTAATAATAACATTATAGCTATATTACATACATAGCTAGCTTAATATGTATAACTTATATAAAAAAAATTAAAAACTGAAAATTCTGTTTTCAACAGCTTCAGTATATGAGCAATGGTGACAGAGTGTTTAGAGAGCTTCTCTGATAAAGAAGAAATGGCTTGAGAAGAGATCAGGAGAACTTGACAGAAGTGTGAGTGGAACCAGAATCTGGTAGTCACGTGGTCGGACTCAGTGATGAATGGATCTGAAGGGGAAGCTTGCTGGGGGTTTTGAAACTAGGGGTAACTGGCTAATGAATCAAATGGACTTAGGAGTCAGTTTATCTTGAAATAGAATATGGACAGGATGTACAGGGGGCTGCCTGACTGGTTAGTTTATTTTGTTTGAGAGACAAGGTGAAGCAGATTTCAGAAATTAAGTGAAGGTCACTCATGGGGTGGATTAAATTTGTTGAGGAGGTAAACTTTGAGCAGCGTAGGAATCCAAAGAAAGTGAGTAGGAGCATGGATTCGAGCGTATGTGCCAGGTGGTCAAGTGCATACTTATAATGGAGTGCTGTGATGCAGTGAGCGAAAAGATCAGAAATTAATGGTAGACGGCAAGAATTTGAAGGGGAAGTCTAATGCTAGAGGCCTTTAAGGAGTAGTGACAGCTGAAATAATGTAGAAGCTGAGCAGGGGAACCCATAAGTAGTTTTGCAAAGAAATTGATACAACTAAGATGAGACTTAATTGTGGGGATTTTGATAGAAAGGGACTGATGTGCCTATGATATAACGCTAGACAATGTAGCGATGTTGAAAGATGGAAAGAGAAGGTTGAAGCTGAAATGAAAGGAACAAAATGAATTCCAAGCAGTCCAGTAAATAGACTGGGGAAAATCGCTTGAGAAAAGGGTCCAATCATGAACCCCTTCTTAAAGTCTTTGGCGAACAGGCTGTCCACGGCATCTGGGTCTCTGAGGGCTAACTGAAGGTTTTTAAATGAAAAACTGATGGTTGAACAACAATCCCTGCTTGGGAGTTTTCTGAAAAACTTTTTTCAATGCTGAAATATTGATTGGTGTTGAGACAGATATGACTAGTCATTGCTTAGTGGGATTGTGTGGCCAGGCTGTATGGGAATGGTCAATGAAGCAACAAAGGTAGTAGTGCAGATAGCAACACAAACACATTGAGCATCCAGTCATTGAAATTATTGCAAATTCTGTGCCTCCTAGGTGCATGCGAGCTCTACCTTTAATTCTATTCAATTCAGTTTTATTTAGATGGCGCCAAATCACAACAACAGCCGTCTCAAGGCGCTTTATATTGTAAGGTAAGTATTTGGTTAGACACTATGTGTGTGTGTGTGTGTGTATATATATATATATATATATATATCTGAATTTGGAAGCAGGAAATTAGAGGCCATCCAGGTCTTTATGTCTTTAAGACATTCCTGCAGTTTAACTTTTTGGTGTGTGTCATCTGGCTTTGTGGATAGATAAAGCTGGGTATCATCTGTATAGCAATGAAAATGTATGCTGTGCCTTCTAATGCAGCTGCTTAAGGGAAGCATGTATAATGTAAACTGAATCGGTCCTAGCACAGAACCCTATGGAACTCCATAATTAAGTTATCTATACCTTGTGACAGTGGCATGCTGGCAGGAGATGGTGTGGGTTCAGGAGTTTGGGGTTTTGGAGGGGGAGGGGGAGCTGTAGCTAAGCAGGTGAGAGCAAATGTGCTGCTTTTAGGTTATGAGGTATTTTGAGTATTATGAGGCGCTCTGCATATTCTGCAGGAAAGTGCTGAATGGGTGACAGTAGAGTTTCCGGTTGAGACTTCCCCAGAAGGTGACATTATTGAACTACTGTAGGTAAGCAGCAGCTTCAGAGGTGAAATGGATGTGGCATTGGTAGAAGCTGGTGCTGCCTAATGGGAGAACCAGATGAAGTATGATGGTCATTTAGGTGTCTTAATTCCTGTGTTTGGGAGGGGAAAGCGGAGCAGCGGACATCTCTGTAAAGTAAGCTGAAAATGTGAACGTGAATTATAGAGGAGTGAGCTTTTAAGACAGAGATGGGGCTGAAGCACGTATGACGATAGTGCCTTTGTGGCTGTCAGTCACTCGGGTGGTGTAGGTTGGTTAAATGGTAGAAGAATAAGCTCTGCCAAGTCTATATATTTACCAGCGATGATTTGTTGACACAGGTGTGCTGAGACTGGTGGGAGTTTTAGAGATGGCTTCCACACTGTTCGGGCCGACAGGGCCAGCTCCACAAGTGGTAAGGAGAAAGGAGGAGGGCTTGCCGTTCTTGTTAACAACCAGTGGTGTAACCCCACTCATATTAATAAAACAGTGGATTTGTCGCCCAAACATTGAACTGTGCACTGTTAGACTCAGGCCATATTATTTGCGCGGGGAATTTACCCAGGTGATCTTGGTGGATGTTTATGTTCCTACCCCACAGCCGCATGTGACATCGTTTATTCTGTCATAGCCCGGTTACAGACTTAGCACCCGAGTGCTTTCATAGCTATCTCAGGTGACTTCAACCAGGTAACCTTGGATGCTAAACTCCAAACGTTCACACAGTGTCGGAGCAGAATGAAGACCATCACTGGATTTAGGCCGTCCAACAGCAGAGGAGCTGAGAGCGGTGAGCGGCGCCATCATCTACCTGCTCAATCGTGTCTATGCCCATCTAGACCAGCCGGCGAGCACTGTGAGGGTCATGTTTTTGACTTTTCCAGTGCATTCAATACCATCAGGCTGAATCTCCTATGTGAAAAGCTGACAGTGATGCAGGTGGATGCCTGTCTTGTGTCCTGGATTGTAGATTACCTGACAGAAAGACCACAATATGTGTGTCTTCAACACTGTGTGTCTAATAAGGTGGTCAGCAACACCGGGGCACCACAAGGGACTGTCCTCTCTCCCTTTCTTATTCACCCTCTACACCACGGACTTAAGCCACTGCACAGAGACCTGCCATCTTCAGAAGTTTTCTGATGACTCTGCGGTGGTTGGATGCATCAGTGGGGGTGATGAGACAGAGTATTGGGCTGTGGTGGATTCCTTTGTCACGTGGTTCGAGCACAATCATTTGCAGCTGAACGTGACAAAGACCAAGGAAATGATTGTGGACTTCAGGAGGACCAGGACACCAGTGACTCCTGTTTCAATCCAGGGGGTCGATATGGATATAGTGGAGGACTACAAATACCTCGGAGTACACATTGACAATAAACTGGACTGGGTTAAAAACACAACTGTACTGTACAGGAAGGGCCAGAGCAGTCTCTATTTTCTGAGGCGGCTGAGGTCTTTTAACATCTGT
>VUQS01007478.1:9836-27804 GCA_015108495.1 Heterochromis multidens
TCTTTGCAGCTCAGTTCACTTATTCAGTGGCAGAAAAGGTTAAGAGCTAGTGAGACAGGAGGAGAGGATTAGTGCTGTGAGAATTGCTTTTTATTACTGTTAAGGTCACAGTCATATTTAAAATCCATGAGAGAGCAGTGTCTGTGGATATGTGGCCAGCTGGGAGAGCTCGTCTCAGTGCCATGCTGCAGAATCAGCACTGAATTTGATTTCATTAAAGAGACACTGTGAGATTTCTTATGAAAGGGTGATAGCCCAGGGATTTTTCTGCATACAGGACTTTTTAGTGCCCGCCCCAAAAGGAGCTTTTAGCCAGTGCCAAAGGAAAATCACCAGCACCAAAATTAGAACAATTGAAAATAAATTTAGCTTCAATTCAGACGTCTTTGACTTCTGGCAGTCCACTCCGCTCTCACTAAGAAGCCACTAAGCAGCATAACATTGACTGGGCCTAAGGAATCTCAATTTTATCCTCCAGAGCACCAGTGGAAATATTCTGTGTGGTAAGGGAGCTGCCTGGGTAGAGTGTGCAGGAGAAAACACCGTAGGCAACACATATGACGCCCACTTACTAAATGCACTGGAATAATAGCTGCTCTATTTCACATTTGCTCACACAGACTTTGTACTGAGGAGCTGGTAGGTTAAAGACTGGCTAATATCTAAGCCGACTATGTCAGACATTTGCATTCTTATATGCAGCGCTGTTGGGTAATCCTAGAAAAGATCAGGGCTGCAGTGCATCTGTGAAAATTGCTTCATTAGTGTTTGATTTAAAAGTGAGTTGTCTACAAATGTATGATTGCTTTGCTGATATTTGATCCATTACATGAGTATTATGGACCAGTGGAAGACGTTTTAGATCAGGAAAAAGGACCTTAAAAAAAAAACAGCCATCTCAGTTCATGCTTTCCTTACATTTTAATTCAGAATTGTTCATTTTAACTAAATGGCTCATGTGCAACATTGATTGTGGGCCCATACTATGTACATTTTTTAAAATTTATTTGAGATATCTAATATATAGAACATGGATCATTTGCACATCTGATATTCCATCCTTTTATTAATATAATCTTCAAGTTTTTAATGATCACTACCAGTGATGGACCACAGGTCACTGTCTTTTGTCAGGTAGGAGTTGTGTGCAGATTTAGTACAACCTGCAAGAAATAAGGCAATTGCATAGTTTGCTGTTAAATACGACAGCATAGACTCATTGCCTTTTTGCAGGCTCATCATGCTGTTGTCGTCTAGAGGTACTTTCCGAAGGCTGTTTCAGAACTAGAAAAGAAACCTGTAACCATCCAGCAGCGCGACAGTGGTATTAGCAAACACTGGAAATCAAAGTATATCCACATGGAGAGGAGCAAAGAGCCTGTTTGAGCCATGTGATATAATGGTATGAAAAGGATTACATCATTGTTTGGGATGTAGGTGGGGGGATGGAGAGTGAAGACTTTGAGTGCCACCTGGTGTCTATATCACCAACTACACCATCTTCTGATCTGAAACCAGCCATGCTGAAACAAAGCTCCCTGTGGGTGCTGCTGAATGAGAACATTTGTTCTTCCAGACTTGCTGCAAGAATAACCAGCAGCACTTCATTTCTCCTAGATGAAAAAGGAAAGTGTCTACACACGGAGGGGATGAGTGGCAGCCATGGTAAGTTGTGATGGTCCAGAATCTATGTGTCCTCACTCTTTATGAAGTGTTGCCATTTGCAAAATGCTATTAGAAAGCTGTGCGGTGTTTGCAGAGCTGCAACATAATGATGCAGAGGACTCTGTTTAGTGCTTGTCATTACTTAGGGATTAGAATTCCTTTTTCAAGTCAGCGCATCACTGAAGAGCCTGCAGTGTGCAGCCACGAGGGAGCCATTGGGCCTTGTCTGGCAATGAAACAGCAACATGTTCTCACATATTTCCAGCACAGCAAGTGTGTTTGTGTTTGTTTGCAGCCAAATTGGGAGCAAATCTCAGAAGAGCTTCTTAATGGCACTTACAAACTAATAGCAAAATGGCTTAAAAGCCTCGGCTGCTACCTCAGTGTGAGTCTGTGAGAGGCACTCTGCCATAGCAGCATGAGGGCTGTTTCTCTCCTACCCACTAATCATTTGGGTTCCTGTGGTAATTCAGATTTTTACTTATCGCAAAAAAAACCAAAAAAAAAACATGAGAGGTATATCGGATCAATTACATGCCATTATTTAGAGCAGCTGGCTGTGTGAAAACTGTCTTGCAGAACACCACAAAACACTTGTTGAGCCCCAGGATAAGTGATTTTATTTAAAATTAGGTTTCTCTCTTTAGCTAAAGATATGATAGTGCTTGGGAGTTAAGGCACATTCACACCCTTTTGCACATTTACACCTTGTAATATCAAATTACCTGGATGCTGAGGAACTTAAACAAATGGATGCCAAAAACATTTCTTGGGTGAACCTCAGTGGTTTATACAGGAGATTGTTCATTGGTAGATCTTCAGGTTGCCATCAGATCTACGCACTCAACCGGTCGCTGCAGATGGCTGCACCTCCCTGAGCCTGGTTTTGCCAGAGGTTTCTTCCTGTTAAAAGGGAGTTTTCCCTTCCCACTGTTGCCAAGTGCTTGCTCATAGGGGGTCATCTGATTGTTGGGGTTTCTCTCTATTATTTTAGGGTCTTTACCTTATAATATAAAGTACCTTGAGGCAACTGTTGTTGTGATTTGGCGCTATATAAATAAAACTGAATTGAATTGAATTGAATTGTTTTGGCTGAGGGAATCAGGTTGTCATTCAAGATTTTATGATACATGGCCCTGTCCACTGGCCCATCAATGCAGCGAAGTCAGCCTGTGCTTGACTGTGGGGATGGTGTTCTCTGGGTCATACTCAGCATTTCTCTTCCACGGGTTGATACCAAAGAGTTTGTGGTTTCATCTGCACTTTCTCCCAAGCCTTCTCTGAATTATTTAGATCTTCTCTGGCAAACTTAAAACAGACCTGTACATGTGCCTTCTAGTGCAGGGGGACCTCGCGGATGCTGCAAGATTTCAATCTATTATGGTGTAGTGTGTTACCAATGGTGTTCCTGGTGACTGTGGTCCCAACTGCCTTAAGATCATTAACAAGCTCCTCTCTGTCTTTTCTCCCTCCCCCACCCCAACCGGTCACAGCAGATGGCTGCACCTCCTTGAGCCTGGTTCTGCCAGAGGTTTCTTCCTGTTAGAAGAGAGTTTTTCCTTCCCACTGTGACCAAGTGCTTGCTCATAGGGGGCTCATAGGATTGTTGAGATTTTCTCTGTATTATTGTAGGGTCTTTACTTTACAATATAAAGTGCCTTGAGGTAACTGTGATTTGTGCTATATAAATAAAATTGAATTGAATTGAAAAAAACGGTAGTTTCTACTAAATTAAAACAACTGATCACCTTGAGTGATCGATTCCTGCAGTTTTGAATGTATTATTGTATTTTGTTTTTAATTTACTCTTTAATGTTAATGTAATATGAATTGGCTGTGCAGTCATATTCAGGACACTAAACCTGCAGCAATACTGAAACCAGTAATGCTTTGTATACAGTGCTGCACAGCCTTGCACTGAGCTTTGTCTGAAATGTAAAAGCAAAAGTGTCTTTTTAATATACAAGAGTGGTTTTGAAGTGATTTTCATCATTTCTGTATTTTTTCAAGCACTTGCTGGATGAGCGATCCCAGCAGCAGCATAAACTATGTCATCCTGGACCTGCCACACCGCTCATTCTCAAAGAAAATGTAGCAGAACTAATAACTCCAAATATTAGTTCAATCATTCACAGCGGCTAACTGCCAGCTCAGAATACTCCACAGGCTGAGATATTTCATCCTTGCTTTGTGATTTCACAGCCGTCTTGCAAATGCTGCTTATGATCTCATTTTAGTTGCTAATGTATTCCTGACTCGCTTTGTTCTCCGGGTGGAAAGTGTTTAGTGTGCCAAAGTAATGATTTTTGAAAAGTGGTGTTTACAGGCTTGAATGGGAGTACCACAAGCAGAGTGAGGGAGGCCTTGAAGCTGTATGTAAATTTAATTAGGTTTTCAATCTCAGCTTGTGATTTCTGCCCCTTCTTCACTCTGGACATCCTAATAAAGATGACTGCTGTGCAATTTATGTATTACAAGAGACAAAGCCACAAATTAAGAAAATCATTTGTATGATGTTTACCCTGTCCAAACTTTGTTACTGACTGTGACACAATCGCAGACTCTCCATTTACAGCCTTGAGTATGAGATCTTTATCCGCTTGCACTGAAGATTTTATGGATGTGTTGTGGGTCTGTATAATATGAGGAGAATCTGCAATGTGTGATAACATTTTTTTCAGTATTATTATTATTGAAGTATAATGATTAGCTATAAAATTCTTGTTTTCTGCTTTAACAGGCACACTGCTTACATAGACCTCAAATATTGACTCATTTCCCACCAGAGAAAGAAATAAAATCAACCATTTCAAATGTGATTTTATTGAACAAGGTAAGACGCTCACATGCGGAGTGTGAGTACATGGTGCATGTGGATAAATAATGGTGCACTGGTTAGAACTATCATCTCATAGCATGGAGGTGCTGACTTCAAACCCATCTGGGTATTTTCTGATTTCTTCTGTTCTTTCTGTGCCCATGTGGATTCTTTTATTTTTCCCCCGGTGCTCCAGTTTTCTCCCACAGTCCAAAGGCATGTACCTGCTTGAAGTCTAGAAGCCATGGGAACACTAAATGCTGCATTTCCTCCCTTGAGATGCTCTTTTAGGCCTTTACAGCAGCCACCTTCAGTTCCTGCTTGTTTGTGGGTCTTTCTGCTTTCAGTTTTGTCTTCAGTAATGGAAAAACATGCTCTGTTGGGTTGAGATCAGGTGACGGACTTAGCCATGGAAGAATATCCCATTTCTTTGGCTTGAGAAACTCTTAGCTTGCTTTTGCAGTGTGACTTGGGTCGTTATCCATTTGTACTGTGAAGAACTGTCAAATTGAAGCATTTGGCTGAATCTGAACAGAGGGTATAGCCCTGTACACTTCACAATACATCCTGCTACTTCTATCAGCAGTGACATCATCAGTGAACACTAGTGACTAGTTCCACTGGCAGCCATCTAAGCCCATGGCATAACATTGCCTCTGTCATGTCTGACACATGTTGTAGTATGATTTGGATCATGAGCTGTTTCTCTCCTTCTCTATACTTTTCTCCTTCTATCATTCTGGTTCATCTTGGTTTAATCTGTCTAAAGAATTTTTTTTCCAGAACTGTGGAGGCTCTTTTTAGATGTTTTCTGGCAAAGTCTAATCTGGCCTTCGTGTTCCTGAGTGTAACCAGTGGTTTGCACCTTGTGTTAAACACTTTGTTTTTCCATTCATGTTTCTCTTGATTATAGAGCTTGACAATGATGCACCTACCTCCTCAAGCGTATTCTTGACTTGCTTAGATGCTGTGAAGGCGTTTTTCTCAATCAAGTAATGAATTCTGTCATCATCCAGTTCAGTTGTCTTCCGTGGGCTTTCAGGCCTTTTGGTGTTGCTGAGCTGGCCAGTGCATTCCTTCTTTTTAAGAATGTGCCAGATAGTTGATTGGCCACTCCTAAAGTTTTTGCTATCTCTCTGATAGGTTTATTTTAGATCTCGAACCTAAGATGGCCTTGCATTGACATCTCTTTGGTCCTCATACTGAGAGTTCCAGTAAACAGTTACCAAATACAAGAACTGTTTGTCTGAAACAGGTCTCTCTTAAGGTTAAATAAAATACAAAAAAAAACAAAAAAAAACACCTGGAATCAACTCCAGATCTTCTATCAGTTTAATTTGTTTTGTAATAGCAAGAGAACAGGCCTCACCTGCCATGAAACTGCTTATCAGTCAATCGTCCAATTACTTTTGAGCCTCTGAAAATGGAGGACTATGTATAAAAATGTCTGTAATTCCTAAACAGTGTGAACTGTTTTGATAAACCCTTGAGTTAAAGCTAAAATCAAATCTTGATTGCTTAAGATCCCTAGTGCTATGGAGGCAAAACTAAGAAAAACTGTGTCGTTGTCCAAAAACTTGTGTATATTAGGCTATATTAGTCTGGTGATGCTGTGAGGATTTGCCAGTAAGCTGGGATATGCTCCAGTCCCCTGTGACCTGACTGGATAAACAGTTGAGGAAATGGATGAATGGATGGAAATGGCTGCATATTTCAGGGTTTTGCAGTGTGTGTATTGTGCATGTTCATGTATCACTTTACAGCGTAAAAACATATGGAATAACATTTTTTGCATGAATGAGAAAACGTGGGGTAAACGTGGAGCTACTGTTAGCATAGCTAAAATGGAACAAAGCCTGCAAGCTAGTTCAGGGAGTCAACTCCAGTCAAACTGCATCACTCACATGTCTCACTCTCTTCATGTCATATACTAAACATACCCTTCCAATCTGGTGATCTATTTACGCTGCAAGACATACCAGTATTGCTGCTGGCCTGTGTTGTTGCCTGTTATTTTGACCCATAAACCACCCCAGCATCCACACATAGGCTCTGGGGACTCATTATGCCCCAGTTTCTCCATGCAACATATTTGCAGGGGAGTGGTGGAACTTGGAGCCTCTAGACACCAAACTTTAACTATATTCTGATGCTGTGATAAATTGCAGGTTGTTTGACTGCGCTGCATTTACATAGTAGCATCACTCTGTGAGATGGTTTTGTTTCCTGTGGTTAGAAAGCAAACAAACTAGATAGTACAAAGAGTCAAGTTGAGTAGAGTACACTCAGCCATAGCATGGCAGCAGAGGCAACACTACAATTGTTATTCAGGTCAAGTACTGTAATATGTTAGTGAATGAGCATATTTTAATAGTGCAGGATCCTGGAGGCAGCAAAACTCCATTCACATTCCAAACACATCACTTTCATTTACTGACCTTGAAGAGTCTTGTTTATACAAATTGAAATTAAATGCCAAAGAGGAAGAAAATCATTCCCTGGTTTAATTTACCTTCATGAAGTAAACAGATCACACAGGGAGAATATTACTTTGCCCACCGCTGAGATAATGAGCATTATTTCACTGACAGGACTGCTTACATATTCACTGCATGGTCACACCACAGGGCCCTGACCTGTGAACAGAAAACAAAACAACATCTTCCATCTTTGTAGAAAATGTGCATTGGAGTGTTATGATGTGTAGTCTTTGGGTTTTAGTGTCTATAAAAGTTGCTGTAATGGAACTGGGTGGGTGTCAGGCATGGTGGAGGGAGGGGGTCAGCATCTTCAGAGCAGGCTGTAAAAGCGTGGGTCCCCAGGGTCTTCTATATGTCACCCAGCTCTGCATCTCTGAGCGTTATGCCGCACACACAGGCCAACCTTTTGAAATGTCAGCGCGATAAAACCCGATGGATTCAATATGCTGGACCTGGCGGTGTCAAACGCCATTAGTTTTAATCCTATTTGCGGTGAAATTGCTCTTGAAAGGTAAAGGGATCTATAACTGTCTGGGGCCATGGGCTTGGCCACTATAAATCTCTCTGTGCTGATGACTCCTCTTTGCAGGTTTATACGGTTGGAAAGAGAGTGTCTACATGCTGTGTGGAGACGTTGTGTCCCAGTGAACTCTTGGCTAAGTAATGGAGCTGTAGAGGATTGTGGGAGGCCATGCATCTCGCTGCACAGTAGTGTATTCCAGTTGCTATGAAAAGAGCTGTCCTTTCCACTCTACCGCTCCCCATCTGTGAGGGCCAGCAGAGCACAGAGATTCATTGGTACCGTGATGACTCTATATGCTTTGCTTTGCTGCTGCTGCTTTAAACTCAAATTGCTGCTGTTCATTTCTGTTTGCTCCATGGCAGAGATGCGGGGAGGAGAAAAGAGCAACATTGTGTAATAGCAAATACAATGTATGAGAGAACACAATTAAATGAATGTAATACAGGGGAAGAGATAGTAGGGAAGAGTAGTGAAGTAAAATGACAAAAACACCACAACACAGTGGCGTACATAGGCTGTGTGTGGGTTTACAAGTTGCAGTTTACATACATTTCTATGCAGCTTCATTGGCTAACATTTATTCTTGTTTGCAACAGTTGTTGCTGTGACAACAGGCAGTGCTTTAAAGACAGTATGGATGTTTCTGTGAAAAGTGTACATAGCAACCAAATTGTCAAACAGCAGCACAGGAGATCTACAAAATCATCACAGTTTCACAGTGGGCACCAAAGATAAGAGTCATCAGTTCAGTATCTAACCAAATGTGAAATATGGCCACCATCTCAACTTCTGTTCTGCAATTGTGAAATATCTATAAAATTAAAAACATCCTGTCTAAGGGTGATGCTGAAAAACTAGTTCATGCATTTATTACTTCTAGGCTTGACTAGGGTGACCACAGCAACCTGCTAACATCCAAAACAATTACATCGAGGTTTTTGGTACAGCACCGTTTAAGTCTTTCCGACCAACCGTGCATTTATTACTTCTAGGCTGGACTATTGTAATTCATTATTATCAGGCTGTCCTAAAAACTCCCTGAAAAGCCTTCAGTTGATCCAAAATGCTGCAGTGAGAGTACTGACAGGGACATCTCTTCATTGGCTCCCTATTAAATTCAGAATCAAATTTAAAATCCTTCTCCTCACATACAAGGTCTTGAATAATCATCTTATCTTAAAGACCTCATAGTACCATGTCACCCCAATAGAGCACTTCACTCTCAGACTGCTGGCTTACTTGTGGTTCCTAGGGTATTTAAAAGTAGAATGGGAGGCAGAGCCTTCAGCTTTCAGGCCCCTCTTCTGTGGAACCAGCTCCCAGTTTGGATTCGGGAGGCAGACACCCTCTCTACTTTTAAGATTAGGCTTAAAACTTTCCTTTTGATAAAGCTTATAGTTAGGGCTGGATCAGATGATCCTGAACCTTCCCTTACTTAAGCTGCAATTGACCTAGGCTGCTTGGGGCTCCCCATGATGCACTGAGTGTTTCTTCTTCACTCACCTCTTTTTAATCTCTACGTGTTTACACACCACTCTGCATTTAAGTTATTATTAATCTCTGGTTCTCTTCAACATAGTAGGAGTAGAAAGTACAGATATTTGTGTTAAAATGTAGGGAGTCAAAGTAAAAAGTTGTCAGAAAAATAAATACTCAAGTAAAGTAGAGATAATTGAAAATTCTCTTTAAGTACAGTACTTAAGTGCAGTATTTGTACTTTGTTACTTCCCACCTCTGCTGGTGGGCTTCTGGTTCGTGTTGTTATGAAGAGGATGCTCTGATGTAATCTAATCTCTTGGAAGTGATCTCCGTCTATTTTGATAAGAACAAATTAAAAACCGCCATGTAATAGACTGCTCACTCCAGCTTCTCTCCCACATGGAAAAATAAAACAAAAGGGCTGAGAAACTGCATGGACAATGGGTGTGGAGCTGGCAAGAGGGATGGGTGGTGAGTTTACCACTGACTGGTCAACAGTGTTTACAACTGGCTTATCAAATGAGAGGAGACACTGTGTGACAACATGAGTCACTTTAGAAGCGAGCAAAAGTAAACACCTTTACAAGAAAGTAATACCACCAATCAAATGCATAAAGGGCATCTAAAAAGGCACTCTTTATACTTCACTATTGTCTCTAATGATGCAAAAAAAAGTAAAAATGAATATATAAGTGTCCTTAACCATTGCAAACAAATGTCACTATTATGTGCAGACAATGAAAAAATTGTACATGAATTCAAAAAGCAAGACAGATCTGGTAAATGTGTGGTGTTGACTGGAAGCGTGAAGTCTTGCGTTTTGCTTGCAATTAGTTAACTTAAATGTCACTAAAATTTAAAAGCAATAACAATACTACTCATCTATTACTCATCTTGTTTATAGGAAATGTTTTAGCCGCAACATGCTCTGGTTATATTGTACTGTATGTCTGAACCACTTCCTCTCTGAGACAAAGAAGGATGCTAGGAGGTGCTTTCCACTTCCTGATTGTATGATGAATGTGGTTTCCGGTGTGAGAGTGACACTGTGGCTGTAGGACTGTTGACTGATGCAGAGTAAGATCAGCAGTCTGCATTAATAAAATAGTGTCCAGTAAGTAAGTAAGTAACAGTATGTAGTAGGCTACACTAACAAGACATTAATAAAATACATGACAATTACACGATGCACATGATGGATATCTAAAAGTATGTCATACTTTCACTTGGCCTTGATTTTTGCTTTCCTGTTTCCTCGTGATACTTTTTAATAAAGTAACTTTGGGGCCTTCAGGGCACCTTTCTTTTTAATAAAATCTTGATCAGATGCTCTGGGTTTAATACTCTACCTCTCCATTTGATTATTTCACTGTTTTTACCCATGCTGTTGAAAACTGACCAACTGCACAACACAGCAGCTGCTCACTCCATTGTGTACCAGCCAATTACAAGTGGTCGCTTGTTTATGTTTCTGTGCCATCTCCCCATGGTGGTAACTGGAGTTGAGCCTCGGCAAAAGTAGTGTCAGGAAGAACAAGCCGAGCATTTCTTTCTCCCCGATGTCCAATAAAATCCTGTTCAACTGCGCAGATGCTGTACAGGCACTTTGGCTTCCAGGAAATCATCAGTGACTGGAAAGGACAACATCCTGTGGGTCTGGGTGAGCCTCTCATTGTGTTCATGTGGTTGCCAGTGCTATGTATTGTATGTCTCTCTGTGTTAGCGAGTGCTTATGTGAGCCAAACATGAAGCCTGGATGGGAGGACACATCACAGTCACAGGCCACAAGAGTCCACCGTGGTGTCATAGTAATGTAACTAAAACCCCTCTAATTTAAAATATCAAGGGGAAGCTTCGAAACACCAGATGGTCCCTCTGTAGCCTTGTATCACTGCAGAGTCCCCAGTTTTTGGACGCTGATGTAATTCTGTGCAAGTGGGCTCTCCTGGCAGCTGTGCATGTACAGCAGAAAATGCACATGAGGGAATTTCCACCGTCCTAAAATGTTAATCTAGGACTGTGTTGGCACATGCACAACACAGCAAAAGCTTGACAAAAGCACATGAACTCAGCAGTTACAGCCTAGGATGAGCCCAGCTGTATTTGCATTGCCAGCGAGCCATAACTAGGCCCTCTCAGAAGGCTAAATGAAAACATCCTCACACCTCGCTGGCATGTAAATCAATTGTGAAATAATGCCTTTTTTTTCCAGTGAGTTAAACAAACAGCTATCAAATGCAACACAGAGAGGAAAGGCGCAGCATCGCAAGCAAGCCTAATCTCATTTAAAGCTAAGTCATTCAGATTGTGGTGTCAAATGTATTCAAATTCAACATCAGACATGCCGGTAGGTCTTGCCACTATAGTACATGACACTGAATAAAACATTTATGCAGCGGTATACTTGGTTGTGGGTGGAAAGAAAAGGGGGGGGTCAAATGTACTCAAAAGTGGAGATGCATAGTGATGCAGCAGGTACATCCAGGACAATTTAATGATGCCTGGAATGAAAATTGTTTTCTCAGAATTCCACCCCTCACCCTCAGCCTGAGCCTGGTTCTGCCCGAGGTTTCTTCCTGTAAAAAGGGAGTTTTTCCTTCCTGCCATCGCCAAGTGCTTGCTCAAAGGGGGTCCTCTGATTCTTGGGGTTTTTTCTGTATTTTTCTAGGGTCTTTACCTTACAATATAAAGTGTCTTGAGGCGACTGTTGTGATTTGGCACTATATAAATAAAATTTAATTGAACTGAATTGAATTGAATTCACAATTTGTATTTGTATTGAGGCTTTATTTTGAACATGTTAAAAAAAATCTTGCTGTCTGTTATCTACAAGACTTGTATGCAAACAAACAAACAAACATGACAGAAGAAATCATTTACCTACAGCCTTTTTATTTGCTTGCCATCCCTGTAAGTGCAAGTGTTCTGTCCTTTGTTCAAGAAACACCCAAATGAATGTGAAATGTAAAGTAAATCTTTGATATTCACTTAACACTAGCAATATCATACATAGATCTTTTATATTTGTTTAAAGAAGAGTGTGTAGAAGAGTAATTTTTGTTTATGTGTGCAAATTAGTAGCTCCAAAGTTGCAGATTTGGCTGCTTTTTTTAATGTTACTTTTGTTTTTAAAATATTAAATTAAGTGCTTGAACAAATGTACTTTTGCTTTTATCCAAACAACCATCCCAAACTCAAATGTAATCAATGAAAAAGTGTAGGAAAAAAAAAGGAAAAGTTATTTACAGCTCCTGCACATTACATTTGTTGTTGACCTCTTAGGAAGTCCTACGGTTTTTGAGGAAACACTGACCTCAAGTGGTAGTTTGGTTACATGGCACTACTGCGCTCCTGAACTATGGCGGCAGCTTTGTTTAACAAAATAGATTGATTATGTGTCATCATTAATAGTGGGAGTATTATATCCTTGAGTTAGACTTTCTCCAATAAATATAATCCTATTTCTCAAACAATTACCTCTAATTATACATTGAACAAATAATTTAAAAAAAAGAAAGTAAGTAATGAGAGCTGATATATTGTTAGACACAGACCATAAATTATTAAAAGTTACACAAAATTTCTCCATTGTCAGATATTGCTGACAGCTTGCAGGCAACCAGAAAATTTTTTTGTTTTAGGTTTCTTGCAGCATTCAAAATGTCACGAGAAAACTTTTTAGGAGACTATAATTCTACAAAGCTTCTACAAGGCTTTCGTTTATCATTCTTACATTTGCAATCCCACAGGGCTAAATGAAAAAGGAATCCTTCTAAATGCGTACAGTATGCAATATATTGAAGGTGGACTCATCTGGTTACATGTCATCAGCGCACACAGGTAGGAATGTTATATAGGGATTTAAAGAAAGGAGGTGGGATATCATTGTCATAAGTTATTAAAATAACCAAATATTATCTTGTATTATTTGTGATTCATGTAGCCTCTTCCCCCAGAATCAACACTGTTATGTGTAGGTCTTCAAGGCAAACATTATTAAGGGACTAAATGCACAAGGTAACAGGAGAATCACTCAGATTCAGCAGAGGGCAGCATCTATTCATCCTGCGATACCTATCCTACCATTATCTACCACATTGTTATCTGCTGCTATATGAGTTCCTCCATTATCATGCAACAGTGAGCAGACTCTTGAGCATGGCTGCCTTAAGGCACTGTCAGAAATATTGCATTATAACTCGGGCCTCACATGAATGACTGAACAAAGGCTAACTGAGAAAAATCTGGATTTCCTGTGACGGCTGACTTGCTGAAGCATTACATTTAGGTGGTAGTCAGCAAGTAAGGTAGACCAGAAAGAGAAAAGGCAAATAAAAAGGCAAAAACTGGCATTAGACAAAGAACAAAACAATAGATGCATCAGTGACTGCCAAACCTGCCAGTCGGAGTGCAGAAGAAGGACTTGAATGCATCATGTGATAGCTAATATCATTCTGCGATCACTGTGTTTGAATGTTTGTCCCCCCCGTTCTCATCCTCCCTTTCACTTCTCTCTGCAAAATCCCTGATCTAATTTTGTGCACAATTGATCAGTGGAACCATTTCCGCTTTGTCTTCATTAATGGCTAATTAAAAGACAACTATAAAACCTGTGAGACTACTTTGTGGCCCTCAAAGAAGAGAGCTGTTTACTGCCCGCTCAGGGGAGGCTTGTGGTGGAGACAGTTACAAAAATGAAAAAGAAATAAAACACAAATATTCAGGGCTGTAATAACTGCTGTATATACAACTTTGATAAAACAGAGAGTAAACATTAAACTTTTCTGAATTCATAGCACCTTGCTGCGTAATTGAAGTTGGGTTCTTTTTCTGAAACAAATCACAGTTTCGATATTACCTGGTGCAGGGGTATAGAAGGGTTGATAGGAATCAAAAGCAAGAACAAGCTATAAACAACATCCATTGCTCATCTGCCAGAGGCTTGGTACGATAAAGAAACACAAAGCATGATTCTCAACTTTTCCATGGCTTGAAATACAGATTTTATTTTATTTTTTAAATCTCACAGCGATTGGCTGAAGGTTAAGTGAAGACTAGTCCATTTAAACAGCTTTATGTCTGCATGCTTCAGGAGGTGCATGTGTACTAGCCACTCGGCTATGTGTTCCTGTGTGAAGTGCTGTAGCACCCTGGGCTGCCGGGATGCAGTAAGTTCATGCTGAGCCTGGGGTCGGCTCATACTCAGAGGAGGATAGGTGAATTCATCAGCCCCCGCAGAGCCTGTTGGGTACTCCGGCCTTATCCATTACCATGGAATCCTGCTGCTTTACTGAGAGGTGAGCAAGGATGAGGAAAAAGGGCAACCTCACCTCCACAGAGCCTAAGGTTTATATTTTAAAACTGTTGTAGCTTCTCATAGCCAAGATTTAGCAACAATAATCAATGTACTAAAATCCGACTAGACATTTTCATGTCACAAGTCGTACATTTATTCCCATCTCAATATAAGAAAGTTGAAATATTAAACATCATGAGATGGCAACCTTCTACATGGAGATACACTAACATCTTTCTGGGGTATTAGAAGCTTCTCAGACAAGCTGAGGCAGGATATATTCCAGGTTTTACAGAGTGAATGTGACCCTGAAGCTGAGTGAAATACACACATACTAAAACTGAAGATATGACCCTTGAGATTATGTGTATTTTGTCTTACCCTGTTAGTTGTAGGTAATCAATGCTGTTTGATGTTTCTTTCACTTTCTCCTGAAACAAAACAGCTTTTATTTTGGATTTTTTTTTTTTTTAATGATGTTTAAACTTCTGTTGATGGAGCCATTCTATATTCATGAAACCTTGAATACAAAGCACAAATAGTACACAGCTCTTCCCTTTTTTAATGCAGACCATGGTCAGATCAAACACTCTCCATGACATTGTGTAATCTGTGTTTTATGCCCACCAGGTAAATCCGGATATTTCAGTGAACTTTTCTTTCATAATTCTTATTTGGCATTTACGATGTGGGATGACTCTGCGATTGAACTGTTTTATTACTCTGCTTTTATTTGCTTGCTTTAAGTTTGAAATGTGTTGTGCTGCTGGCATGTGACCTTATCATTGCTAAATACCTGCTTGACTTTATGCCTCTGACCAATTGTGACACAGGGAACCACACCTCAGCAAAACATCAGAGAGGCCAGACAGAACGTGGTGGGGGGGAGGTTGGGTTGAGGTGCTCTCGACACAGGTACGGTATGTAATGAACACCAGGGCTGATAATGGGCAAGCCAGAGTAGGGGTGAAAGAGTAGGAACACTGGATGGACAGCAGAAAGATAAAGAGTGTGGATATTATAGTGCATCACGGTGTGGCAGACTTCAAAGTGCTGCCCAGTTATGCAAGCATTGGAACCATCAGTAACCTGGCACAAATGAGGAGTGTTGTAGGACAAATTACTGCCATTCCTTCTCTTCCTTAACAGAATATTGACACAGTCCATAACATGTGGCCAAACTGTGGCCAAGAGAGCAAAAGCCACTACAAATCCATGCAACTACACAGCAAAGACCAACACTGCAGTGAAGGTCTGTCCCCACGTCTGTAAAGTGACAATCTTGAAGATTTTCATTTAAATAAATTCTAAAAGTCTCTATTATCAGGGTTGGCAACCTTCAGTCTCACACTATCACACTGGCCCAATGAATTTCACCCCAAATTAGAGAAAGAATCACATTTAAAACAAGAAGCACTACAAGAGTGGAAACCTCCACCAAGGCAGACATTTTAAATATTTATACATTACTTTCTATGTTGACAACACACACCACACTTGTAAGAATCACAGTTTCTAAGTTATAAGGCTTTTTGTCAATTTTTGACCAATAAATCATTAGGTTGACCTTGAAGACCTTGGTGGATGTAAGGCAAGTTTTAATTGTTTGTTAACATGACCTCACTCTACACCCCTACAAAGTTTTATCAGAATTGATTCAAATCTTTTTGAGCTATCGTGTTTGCAGACAGAAAGTATGACGTGCATGCAAACTCTGCCAAAAACATAACCTCCTTGGCAGAGGTAACAAAATAAAAATTTTAAAAAAGAAAAAGGAAAAAAAAGCAGTTAAGTTAAACAGGCTCTTATATAAACAGAGTAATGCCTGAAAAAAGTCTGAACACAAGGCTTTTACCTCATTTTAGCATAAAAACTGGCCCATAAACAGTAGAAAGTGTGCTTAAGTTAGACACAGAGACCCGTCTGTAAAATGATATTACTGCTTTTTAATGAATAAATAACTCTAATAAAAAATGGGAAAAAGGGAGCTGAGGTTTAGTTTGTTGTTTCCTGTTAGCTTTCAGTCATGCACACATTTCTCCATGTTGCACAGCAGCAGTGACTTACTTAATTATTCATAACTATTAATCATGCCCCTTACAGAGATAGGATTGTTCAGGACCTCACTGTAAATCGCAGTCTCTACCCACACAGTTGCACTTTTACAGTTAAATCGTTAAACTTTGCCAGTGCTTATGTTGAGTCTTCAGCTCCATCACGGCTTTCAGGACACTGATTTTGATTTTTTGTGAATAAAACCAACAGGGTTGATCATTACTAATTTGTGTTGCTGGATTTCAGGCTTCACAACTGCCTTTGTCTCACACTTACAAATATTTATACTAATAATTATTAATAGGGCCAGTTTGCCCAAAGCACAAAGACTAAATTCTAAACAAACAAACTCTAGTAGCAGACTATCCGTTCAACTCATTGTTGAGCTATACCTGATTAAGAAAAAGAAAATAATCTCCCTTACCTCCCTAACACACATGATGCTGCCTACTCTCTCAAAGCTTTGCCTTCTGTATTCTTGAAAAATGTAAAATATACAGTAAAATCACAGTTATTTGTATCATGGGGTGAAAAAATGCTTATTTCCCCTGCAGTTATCTGCAGAGATATACCAGCAAGCTCCTAATAGGGTCCAGTCTTCCCTTTGACTTTCCTCACCACAGGTATGACTGATAGCCAACATCTGACCAGTCCCTCCTCCCTTAGTCATACAGGAAATGGACTGCATGTCTCTACGGGGCCCACCATCATATTAGTTGTCATTCACAGCAGGGCTGGCACTGGGAACAGGCCAGAGTGCTGTGGGGTTATTAAGGGACTCAGCTTGGCATCAGTGAACTCTTTGACTCTGTGCTGGAGAAGGGCTTACACTGAGCTCATGGGTTTGAGGAGAGGGGAGGAAATGGGAGGTTAGGGAAGGGAAACCAGGCAGCTGAAGAAAAACTGTGCCTGGTTAAGTATACCTGTGATGGCTGATTCTTGACAGGCAACTGTTTTATTACCACAGTGCTGGTTGTACAGTGCCTAGCGAAAGTATTCAGCCCCCTTGGCATTCGTCAGGTTTTTTTGCCTCACAACCTGGAATCAACATGTTTTGCAATGACAAACTAGGCTACGTTGGTGAAGTGAAATGAGAAAGAAATATAGAAAAATGAATTTTTAATGAATTAAAATCTGAAGATTGGCATGTGCATAAGTATTCATCCCCTTTGCCATGAAGCCCCTAAAAAGTCCTGGTGCAACCAATTTCCATCAAAACACACATAATTAGTGAAATGAAGTCCACCTGTGTGCAATCAAAGTGTCACATGACCTGTCAGTATAAACAGACCTTTGCTGAAAGGCCCCAGAGTTTGCAACACCACTAAGCAAGAGGCATCACACCATGAAGACCAAGGAGCTCTCCAAACAAGTCAGGGACAAAGTTGTTGAGAAGTACAAGTCAGGGTTGGGTTATAAAAAACTATCCAAATCGTTGAAGATCCCCCAGAGCACCATCAAATCCATCATCTCCAAATGGAAAGAACATGGTACCACAACAAACCTGCCAAGAGGGGGCCAAAAAGGGACTACAGATTCTGTCCATAGGACCACAATAAGCCGTACACTCCATAGAGCTGGGTTGTAATGAAGAGTGGCCAGAAAAAAGCCATTACTCACCGTTAAAAATAAGAAGGCACGTTTTGAGTTTG